>CAJNOP010000947.1:0-32904 GCA_905250075.1 Rotaria sp. Silwood1 | reverse complement strand
GGGTGTGGGTGTGGGTGTGGGTGTGGGTGTGGGTGTGGGTGTGGGTGTGGGTGTGGGTGGGTGTGGGTGGGTGTGCGGTGTGGGTGTGGCAGTGGCTGTGGTTAGGGGTATGGATCTTTGCAACGATACGCATACCCCACACCCACCCCACCCACACCCACACTCACCCACCCACACCCACACCCACACCCCCACCCCACACCCCACACCAAACCCTGGAAGTCTTTGAATATATAAGTGTTTTAAAAGCTTCAATAGTGAACGGGGAATTGACGATTAGTTCCACTCCTCCTTCGATAAAATTTCATATATGTAAAAGCAATAAACAAGTGTTGAAGATAAGTTCAGAAATAAAGTTCGTCACTAATAATGAACAAATCTGAGGTATATCTTACAAAAGAATTTTTAATGAATGATGAAGAATCAAATTAAAAATTGATTATAAAATCACTATTATAATCTAATTTTTATGAGATTTTTCACCCTTTAAAGACGGATTCCATTTGATTAAGTCTTTTAAAATCTATTTCAATTGAACTTTAAAATTAAATCAATTATAACTGATAATAAAACAATCGATTTGAATTAATTAAAGTTTTCTAACAAATAAAAATAGATAATAAAAGATTAAATAGGGTGGGTGTGGGCATGGATGCAATAAGAAAGACTTACAGCCACACCCAAGAGAATCCTATAGAATCTAAGGGAATCCAAGGGAATCCAAGGGAATCCGAGGGAATCCAAGGGAATCCAAGAGAATTCAAGGGAATCCGAGGGAATTCAAGAAAGGGATGGGAATCCTGGAATTCAAGATTCCTGGATTCCGCTATTCACCCCTTGATTAAGATGCACAGAAAGCGATGAACCTTTTCCATAAATTTTCAACTTTCACGTGATCTAATTTCAAGTAAACCTTCTCAAATCAGAATATGAGCCATTATCATCAAAATTTTGCCAATAAAACAATCTTTCCACTCTACAACTCTTCCTAACGACTAATCTGCAACTGCTTAAGGGGACCCCCCTCAGAAAATCCAATTTTTCGGAGATGAGTCGAAATTGAAGTTTTATCATAGGAAGATGCACCGAAGTCTCCTCTTTCAGAATATCTATGTTTTATCGAAAAATGAATTGATTTTGACGAACTTATCGTCTAAAACTTTGCTCCTACTATCATATTTTTCGAGAAATTTTCATGGTGTTTTTTCAAGGTTTTTCGACTTTTTAGGCTGCTTTCTCTTTGCATCATCATTTCGTAAAGTTTTTTTATATACTAATCACTAAGAGACTATCAACACTTAATATTAAGATTACACATTTATAGCCCGTCTTGAACATTGATATATAAATCAGGTGATTTTCGAAAAAATCGACTTCTAATACTTATTTTTCGTTTTTCTCAAAATCAATTTTTTCGAGTTTACCGTTTACGCGTGGAAGGATTTCTTAATACTGACTCAATAGAGAAGGGATAATTTTTTTTTGTTGAATAGAGGACAGTTAGGGTTAGATCCTCACAGGCTTCGATTTTTGAATTTCTCATTTGCTGAAATAAAAAACTCATATATTTCATATTTATTAGCACTTTGAATTTGAACATTTTTCGAAAAAGTATTTTTAAAAATCAAACAAAGGGAAATTCAAAATTCGGGCTCTGTGAGGATCTGGCCCTAAGGGTACTCTACAAGTTAAAAACTGCCCGAGCTTGTTAGCTTGTATCCTTATTGTGAAATCCTTCCCCGCGTAAAGGGTAATGAATTGCCTAGAACTTGTGCATTTCTTTGAGATTTGGGGGAGATATTTTAATCATAAGCTATTCTAGTCAAGACTAACATTCTCTGAAATTTTGGTTGAAATCGGATGAAAAATAACAAAGTTTGTTTCTGAGGGGGGGGGGGCTTAAGAGGAATCGTTAAAACAGGCATCGTCGAGTCATGAAATCCAAGTCTTCTAAATGCTTGATCTCGCTCATTCCTTGAAAACAAACTCGACGCAACATGCACTTAATTTTGCTCAAGAAAACACGCAATTTGATGTCCTAGAAACCTCCGCACCATCAATTCTGCCATCGACCCTGACAGGACACAGATGAGGTTTTCATCTATCTAACTTTCCAAAAGTTCATGTTGCTAGATCTTTCCAAATCATCATCATCCTATAGAACCCACAACGATATTCCTTATTCCCTAGATAAGCCATTGATATCTCTCCTCTAGTTCTGACTACTTAGAATCTCTGTAAGCCATTTTCCCGAACATATGAAACTCGGTACTTCCAACTTCAAGATCTTGTCCAATAATTGTAACCAGTTGTAATACACTACGCACTTTATCATTCTAAACACCAAACACAGTTGAATGTCTTGCAAAAGTTGGAAAACATTCATTGCCTTCAAGAATCCGATAGGCTTTATACGACTGTTTTTCGGAGATATCGCTTTGCGATGATTATCACTTCGAGATGTCATAGAACTCTTGAATTCTGAGAAAATACACAATCTGTTTCAATAATCTCCAGATCAGATATTGCTTCATGCCTTGAAATAATTGAAATCCTTGCTAGACTCATCGAATTCAACCGCATCTCTGTCAAGACTTATCAAAATAT
The DNA here is from genome assembly GCA_905250075.1 of Rotaria sp. Silwood1. Lineage (NCBI taxonomy): Eukaryota > Metazoa > Rotifera > Eurotatoria > Philodinida > Philodinidae > Rotaria > Rotaria sp. Silwood1. The sequence continues at coordinate 30,297 of CAJNOP010000947.1, read as the reverse complement.
CGATCTAAAAAGTTTCGCAGGCCGCGGTCGTTTATAATCCTTGGCATACCACATTATTTCCTCTCCTTTTCAGTACTCTGCAGAGATAGAACTCGTTCCATGTATATCAACTCACGAAACTATTGATTTGGTCCTAGGGCAAGAGGGAAAAAGCTGAATTTTTGATTTACGAGATTGACTTGATTAACAGTGATTATCCACTTTCTTTTATATCGAGAAAACATCAGTCGGAGTTCTTTTTCGACCAATATAATATTTTTACGGCTGAACAACAGGAAAATACTGTGGCTCTACATGTAAATTTTGATACAAAACTTGAATATACAAATGAAAAAAAAACGAAATAAACTGCTGTCATATTCTTAGCGAGGAGAATAAAAGCAGATTATATCTCTGGTGTCCGCTAAAATTATCTTCCAAAAGTTTATTTAACACCTCAAAAAGACAAGATGAGATTCGAATATAAAGAACTCAAATGGAAATATATTTTTAGTTATTAGTCATAACACGTTTTAAACGATCTGAAGACAAAGTAGACTTGTCATTTGAAAGAAGCCAAGCAGCTGTCTGTTTATGTAAATATTTTTTTGTACCATCAATGTTGACGATAAAGTACCACTTAGCCAACGTTGGATTAATAGAGTCAAAAACTCGCATTCCTTGAAAAGTAGTCGAACTAACATTACAAAGGTGATCAGATAGATAATCTTCGTCATCGCCGCCATCGATTGAATCTTCATTATCGGCGTAATTTTCTGTAGTATCCACTCCTTCACAGTTGCTGTCATCTGAGTCTGAGTTAAAGTCTGGATCGTGTTCGTTAAGATGTGAATAATCGACTATTTTTGATTTTTGAAGTTGAACGCTAGTCAATTTTGTCATTTTTCGAATGATGAAATTTGATGTGGCTGTTACATGTTCAAGTCACACACAAGATAGCTAGCATAAGAATATGCTTCTAAAATAGTATTCTCAATCGTTTCAACTGTGAGATCTATAGTAGAAGATGATGATAAAGAAGATATTTGTTTGGAATCGATGGTCTTAGATTGTTTATGATGGCGTGGAAATAAAAAGCCCTTATTTGTATCATTGCTGTTGTTGCTACTTGTTTGACAGTTAATAGAATTTAGATATGATAATTTTTTCTCTCGCTACAAAAACTGATCTCTACGAAGTTTACAATTGACAAAAATGATCCTGACATAGTTCGGCATGATCGAAATGTACTTTCAAAAGTTTATGAGTTGAATAGAGATACGGTTAAACATGCTGTTGGTAATTTGTGTTGAATAACGAGCAAGACAAGTGTATGACTATTAATCTCGATAGAAAAGACTAACGGTAAAGTAACAAAGTATTGCTGCTTTGTATTTTTCTTTCGTTATATATGCAAAGAAAATAATTCAGGAAGAGTTGAACCGAGCTCGCTTTTCGTTTTTTTGCTTAACCAAATGTATCAAAACCGAATAATGCAAACAGTTCTCCATGCATAATGAATTCGAACAATATAATTTGTTTCCTTATTTATAAAAGCAAATCGAACATTTCGGATTAGGTACAATATAAAAAAGGATATATGAAGCTTTTAAATAGTTGCTATAAAGTTGTAAAAAATCATATCTAGAGATAAATCTTAATTGCTTGTGATGCTGGTATAGAAGTGAGTTCATTGAGAACAGTTTCACTTGATATCTTTTCGCAAGATCAGAAATTCTGTTTATCCTTTGACAGAATGTCTGACTTAACCAAATTATGATTCAATTTTGAGAATGATTCGATTAATTGTAGAATACGAGGCGTTGACAGTTTCTCATAAAAACCAATGTCAACTCTACAAAACGGAAACAGAAGTAGAATAAAAACCATTCAATCCTTAAATTAATCAAATCACCTTAGGAATATCAATATAAAATGCATTATCACGTAGATGAAATTGTTGATTTGGCATATCAGCAAAAAATCCCATAAAGCGACTTTCACACCCTTTTTATCACACTGATTGGCAATGCTCTTCCATTGCATTAAAATGTCTAGAGTGGTGAAATGATTATCGGTGCTGAAGGCGGACAAGATGAATGGTGAAGAAGAAGCAAGAGTTAAATTAATAGGTTGAGTCATATGGAGATTGAGAAAATACGATTTCTTTGATGTGTAAAACAAGTTTTCGTGTTCAGCAAAAGAGTCAGTCAAAAAAAGTATTGAGTTGTGGTAAACCATCTTCAAGATGAGACGCGAAGCCAACAAATGTATTCGATTGGACGTTATATATTATTCGAGGAATTACAACGGTACAGTCTTCAGATGCGAAAATGAAATTTGTCTTCTGTAATGAAAGATGATCAAAAATAAGATTGTATCTGAATTCGTCTTCTACAAATCGATTTGTGGTAGAATTGAGCGAAACTTCAATGACCGGTAAACATGGAAATAGACCGAGAATGTTAAGACGAATACACTTGTAGACATTTTGACCACCGAGAATGAACAGACATGAAGCGAAATCACGTATAGAATCAATGTAAGAATAAAGGATCTTGGTACGATCATGAGTCGAAATAATTGTTTCGACTACTGTGTATTTAAATTCAGTGAAAGAATCATTTGATAGCAACGAATAGTTTTCAAACAAAAACGTATAACTTGTCGAAGAATAGGATGTTGATAGAGAAGAGCGGCAGAAATGATCAAATCATTTGACATGGATAGATTTCTTTGTTGTAGCATCCGTAATTTTTGAATTGAAAGAATTGGCTTGAAATAAAAGTCCTTACTTTACTATAAAACTGCCATAGACTAAAGTGACTTCCACTTTGTTTTTTATCGAAAGAGAAGATCGAGCGAATCATGATGAAAAAATGCAAATAGATCATGTATACCAAGAAGACAGATAATCCGCCGAGTTCATTTCGAGAAAACGTAAGATTTCAACCATTGTTAGACTACATTGTTCTTGTACTACTTGAAAAAAAGCTTCATCTTGAAGGTCGAAGATGTTAGTTTGTAACGGGATAGACATTAACGATTTCTTTTGACAGTAAACTTGAAGATTTGCGAAATACAATCCTAATATATACATCTGAAACATCAACTAATGAATTCAACTGAGTCAAGTAATTAAAAATAGTTTATTGATCAAAATGAGATGCCTATCTTTTATAAACGAAGGTCAGAATCTAATCGAAAATCAATTGCCTGAATGTCTAAAAATACACCAACAACAAAACAGTCGAAAAGATATAATCCATATCATCACCTTGAGTAATAATGAGTCAAAACAAATAGAGGTTAATTCACAGTGCAAATAAACAGTTAGGATTAAAACTAAATAAATAAGAAGTACTGATTAGAGACACAAATATCTAATTAAATCGCTGTCTTTTTCTCTTAGATACATTTGAACCAGAACGAGTACGATGATTAACTTTTGAAGATTTAGATGTAACGGAATTTTATGTGATTGACGTGGAGTTGGTGAGATTAATGGAGTTGTTATAGTTAACTCTACTTGACTATCATTTTCTTGATCATCATCGGTGTTGTGATCGTCGCCTGAATTTTGTTTTTTATCGATGATCAATGAACATTTGCCGGATTTGAAATGTCGATAGATATTCGAAAACTAAATCAAATGATCTTTTTTTAGTACACAAAATTTAAAGATTAAATTATTCAATCTCTTACTCTAAGAATTTCCCGTTTTTGTGTAATAGCATTTTTTGTGCCACATTTACACCGACTAAGATAATTCCATCTCGTTGTTTATTTAATTCAACAAGAAAATCGATACCTCGTTGAAAATTCGTATTCATAAAATTTAGTTCCTGTTGGTTTTTCTTGAGCCAATCGATAATAGTTGTTGAAATTCTATTTGACATCTGATCTATAAGAGGATTAGATGTAGTTGAAAAATTAAGTGATGGCGAGTTAGATAAATTAGTAAACATTGATATATCTGATGGTAACGGTGTATGAATTGTCGAATAGTATGTCGGTACAGTTGTTGTTGCTAGATTGGACGAAGTGGTGCTCGGAGCTCTTTTAAGGAGTTTGATGAGATTACTAATCGATGATTCAAGACCTGGTAGGAGAGCAACGGATCCGTCACGTAATGTAATGCATATATTCTTTTTAAGATCATTGAATTGATCAGATTCAAGACGCAGTACATCAGTACATTCTTTACATCCAAGAAATGAATCAACTCCATTACAATTTTGAAAGGCAAGCAGCTCTGCCACTCGCTTTCCAGAAATTTGACGAATAAAATCATAAAATGCTTCATCTCGTAAATCCATATTATTCAAAGGAAGTACTTTTTGTATCCATATATCAGTATTTCGAAATAGGTATATCAAAAACAGCAGAATTAAGAAATGAACAGTTCGTCTGTGACTTTGTGTGAACAGATGGAAATGAAATGGTAACAACAAGACAAAGAGATATTTATTTATTTTTCTCATTCTGTCGTGTGTCGCATGAACGCATGAACATACGACAAGAAAAAAGAAAGATATCGACATAGACTGTATATCGACTGTCTATTATTCATCATGGCTGTCCTGGATTTATAGAATATACAACGATATAATTCTTCCTGCACTGGCAACCATTATGTAGAGTGAATGGCAATTAGCGTTATTGTTTTCAATAAAAATCAGTTTATTCTGAATAATTATTAATAGTTACTGTTGATTGACAATGATTACTTTGATTGCAATGAGCTTCCTAATTAGCTCCCCCCCCCCCCCCCCCCCTTGTCCTAGAATATCACAAAATCACTATAAAAACCTACGAATATCTCGATTTGCATGATTTCTCAATTCGCCATCTTCTACAATCCTTCCAATCTGATCTAGTCCACCGTCGAAAATATTAACCTTGATATCAGACATTTTTTCATGTCGTGAAATACTTAAAACCGTGAACTCACAAACAAAGTCCTACACTCTCTATAAAGGGTTTTCGGGAGAATACAATTTGCTTGACTTCTCAGTAAGACATCTTTTGAAATCCTTCGAATCGCATAGAATCTACCATCAGGGCCTATTTTCTGAAAACCGATATAGTATCTTCTTAGGGCATCCTTGAGTTCGTTGCTGTGCGATCATAGTTCTATAATCTCTATAACAAGTTTCTCGAAGAACATGATTTCATTCATCTTCCAGCTCGAGATCTTTTGAAATCAGAGGGTCAAACAGGTGATTGGGCCTATCTATCGTGCGTTTTCTGCATTTTCAATAAAAACAACTTCATTTCTTGAGTAGAAAGTGCAAATTTCAAAATAAAGTATAGAGAATTTTTGCTCTGGAATGCAGACATTGGATACTTAGTACAATACTTAGTACTTTTCGTACTTAGTACGCGGAAATCGTAAGTACCAGTACGCTTTTTTAAGTAAAAGTACATGTACTTTTTACTTAAAAATTGTACTTTGTACTTGTACTTAAGTACAATGTACTTAAGTACAATGTACTAAGTACACCGTACTACAGTACAATTGTACTAAGTACCGGTACTAAGTACATTTGTACTTAGTACCGATGCTGTCTGTCTACCCTTTTCGAGAACATTACTTGGTGGGTTTCTCATTTTGATTACTTTTTCGTTTCATACGATTATAAGTGTTTCTTCTCTGTAAAAAGAAGAGTTGTTATAGGAATGGTTTTTTCCATTGCTTCGTGAACCATTCTTAGTCGCCGGAATTCATATTAAAACTAAAGAAAATGCAGTAGAAATGTTTGGAACATTTTCCCAGTTCTCATCGTACTGGCTAGAACTGAAAAAGACTTGAGCAAAAAGTATCTAAACTCGAATCCACAACGACTTCAATATATAGCATCTTTACTTTTCAGAGCTATCGGCTTTACATTTTAGTAGTCTTAAACTAAGCTCAACCTAAACAAAAAGTTGTCAGCACAATCTGTTCGATGGGTGTGGGGTGTGGGTGTGGGTGTGGGTGTACTGCGTGTGAAGACAATACACGCATCCACACCTACACCCGCATCCATTGTAACCAAACAGATTGTAGATGTGTTTCTGATATCTCTTTTACCAATTTACCATTACTGATTATAGGTTACAAAACTGGAAATTATATTGATTTTGATACCAAAAGATATAAAAGTCTAATAGTACTCATGTAAACTTTCATCATCTTTTTAATACAGATCTCATTTGATTACGAAAGTGTTTTTTGTCGGTAGAAAAATATGCAGCGAAGAGAGACTTGTACTTTTACTTAAGTACATTGTACTTAAGTACAATATACTTAAGTACAATGTACTTAAGTACAATGTACTAAGTACGCCGTACTTAAGTACATTGTACTTAAGTACAATGTACTTAAGTACGGCGTACTTAGTACAATGTACTTAAGTAATTGTACTTAAGTAAAAGTACAAAGTACAATTTTTAAGTACACCGTACTTGTACTGGTACTTACTGTACTGGTACTGGTCCAATGTCTGCTGGAATGTAAGAAATGACTTTTGTATCAGTTTGACTCAGCACAATCAGCAGTAACAATAAATTATCATTCAATTGTTCATTGTCCATTCATTTATTTAGTTTATTTATATGTTTTGGTAGATTAAGGATCACATTTGTTAAATGGTTGTTCCAAAAGTTTTACATCAAACATTTAGGTAGCATTACATATTTATAGTTTCTTATGCGTTCCCACTAAAAAGACATCGTCCATTTCTTCATAAAATTATCTAAGATGACTAATAATGAAAAGCACCTTTTTCTCAACGTTGAAAGCTTCTGCCTGGTCTCCACTCAATACTAATATATCTCAATGAATGAATAGATGTTTCATTTCGTCATGCTATTGTAATATCAAAACACTTTTCTCTCTTCTTACAAAGACAATTTTCCACTTCTATTCAATTATTATCCAATTATTGGTACACAAAAGCAAACACCCGACTCATCAAGCAGGCAGACCAGTCCGATGAAAATCAGAGAAAGGCATACGACCACAAAAAGCATCATAGGCTATCAAGTGCCAGCAACCTATGAAGAAAAAAAGAATATTTCTATCTCTGCCTCGACTACTTCACATATCATAGAATCCAAAATCAACCTGACCATTCTCCATAAAAGTCCCTACCCAAAGCCACCCGATCCTCGGAACCCTTGGATATCTATAATACTGTCATACCCTGTAGACGAATATTCGAAGGATCTCAATTTCAATGTCGTTTCGCTTCTCGATGTTGTCGACATCTTCCAAACTGATATATTCCCTCACTTGCTGCAACATTCTCAGACCCACACAATTCTACTGCCATGAAATCCATGGAGATCTTCGTTGCTGCTGACAACCATTTTGAACACAACGGAGGTTTTCAGAACATACTCTTTTGTGCCGTTTCACACTTCCAGCACATTTACCATCCTTGGAATTGTATACAATCCATCATGAACCACAAGGCTCTGACTACCATATATTTCTTGATTCCTTACAATCTTTCATAAGCTATCAAAGACCAATACTAACAGCAGACACTGCCAGGATATCACAATTTGAACTGGTTGCCCCTTCGAATTCCTTTGGAATCCAAGCAACCTGATAGAATCCATCATGAACAGGGTTGCCAGATTGTCTGAAATTCGGATGCCTTTCTGATTTCCTTCTGACAGTTTGATTTTTTCTGATTTTAGCACTCTCGTCTGATTTTTCCTGTTTTTGATAATTTTCCTTGCTTTTCTCCTGAATTCTGAACTTTTCTAAATCATATCACAGCTTTTTTAGCGAAATTAAATCACATCATAATTATTCGTGTGAACAATTTTATAAATATCTTTTAACTCTAACACATTTGTTAAAGCAAATTCGAAAAAATGGAAGATATGAACAATAATATCGAATCTATGTTACATAATCATCAGTTTTTTTCTTTCATAGGATCTTATAGCTTATATCGTATATATGTGATTTGCTTTCGTACTTTTTTTGTGAACGAATTTTGAGTTTAGCGAAAGAGTTCGACACTACGTGTCTTCATTAGTTTTTCCTTGTTAGCTAAACAGTATATTCATTGTATTATGCTTTTTTATAGCGAAATATCTTTGAAAATAAAGTATGAATTAATGAACAGCTATTCAATAGAGCATCTTGTACCAACATGATACCATAATAACCACTAGGTTTTTCAAAAACTGACTTTTCTGATTAATCTCTGATTTTGCAAAAAAAATTCTGATTTTTGAGTTTTCGATCTGGCAACCCTGATCATGACCCATCATATTCTCATTACACCAAATTCTTTCCTGTCATCGCACGATTCGAATATGTGGTATCCTCCAACACCTTCATAGTCACCAAAGAAACCTACTAGGATACCACAATTTACGACGTTTCCATCTTCAGCATCTTTTGCAATCCTTGGAATCTGATAGAATTCATCATAATCTACAATATTCCGCATGTCAGACGTTGTTTTCTATCATGGAAACCTTGGAACCTTTAACATCGGTCAAGAGTCCTATGGTACCAGAGGGATTTCTAGAGGTCTACACTTGCATGCGTTCCAACTTCAGCATCTTTTGGAGTCGATCGAATCTGATAGATTTCATCATGATCTACAATATTCCAAATACCAGATATTGTTTTATATAAGGGAATCCTTGGTATCCTCTGAAACTCCTATGGTGAGAATAGGGGTTTTAAGGAGGTCTACAGTTGCATTGGTTCCCGCTTCTGGATCTTTCGGAATCCTTCCAATCTAATAGAATTCATCATGACCTATAATATTTCAAAAACCTGCCATTGTTTTGTATTACGGAATCCTTGCTATACTTTGTATCGTCTGAAAATCCAATAGAGACCAAAAGACGTCTTCAGAAGGTCAAGGTTTACATGTGTTCCCACTTGTGGATCGTTCGGAATCCTTGGAATCAAATAGAATTCGTCATGATTTGCAATATTTGAAATATCAGCAGTCGCTCTATGTAAGAGAATCCTTGGTATTTTATGTATTCACTGAAAGTCCTACAGTGGCCAAAACGAGTTTTAAGTAGGTCAAGGTTTGCATGGGTTCCCACTCCAGGATCCTTAGGAATCCATCGCATCTAACAGAATTCATCATGGCCTACAATATTTGAAATACCAGACATCGTTGTATATCAAGGAATCCTTGGTATCCTCTGAAAGTCCTACAGTGATCAAAAGGGGATTTCAGGAGTTCCACGTGTGCATGGGTTCCCGCTTCACGATGCTTCGGAATCCGTGCAATCTAATAGAACTCATCATCATCCACAATATTTGCAATACCAGACATTGATTTATATCATAGAATCCTTGATATCCTTTCTATCCTCTGAAAGTCCAATAGTAACCAAACGGGTTTTTAAGGAGGTCTAGGTTTCCATGGGTTCTCATTTGCGGATCTTTTGGAATCCTTCGAATCTGATTCTATATATTATGATCTACAGTATTAGAAATACCAGACATTGTACTGTATCATGGAATCCTTGGTATCCTCTGAGAGTCTTTTGGTGACCATACGGGTTTGAAGGACGTCTAGGTTTGCATAGGTTCACACTTCCGGATCTTTTGGAGTCCTTCGAATCTGAGAAAATATATCATGATCTACAATATTTGAAATACCAGACATTGTTTTACGTCAGGAATCCTTGGAATCCTTTGTATGCTCTGAAAGTCCTTTGGTGACCATAGGGGTTTTAAGCAGGTATAGGTTTCCATGGATTCCCACTTCTGGATCTTTTGCAATCCTTCGAATCTGATAGAATATATTACGATCTACAATGTTTGAAATACCAGACATCATTTTACATCATGGAATCCTTGGAATCCTCAGTTTGCTGAGAAAGTTCTTTTGCTGACCACAGGGGTTTGAAGGAGGTCTAGGTTTGCATGGGTTCTCACTTCTGGATCTTTTGGAATACTTCGAATCTGATGGAACTCATCATGATCTACAATATTCGAAATGCCAGACGCAGTCGTATACCATGTGTTACGGTGATGTCGCATGTATACATATTCACTATTTATTGTTAATCTCTATTCTCTTTCATCTCTTTGATTCTTTAATTGGTTCTTTTGTTTTCTCGTTTTTCGTATATACATATCATCTATATCGTATATGTAGGCAGAATTGTTTCTTTGATTATGTAATAAAGTTGTCCACGTACATCAAGGACATACGTGAAATCATATATACATACATATATATATCTAGGACAGAAAGGAAAGAAAGAAACCGTAACACCATGGAACCCTTGGAGTCCCTGCTATCCTAGGAAAATCCTAAGGTGACCGTAGAAGTTTTAAGGAGGTTTCGAGTTGCATGGGTTCCCACTTCGGGATCTTTTGGAATCCTTTGAATCTGGTGGAACTCATCATGATGTACAATATTCGAAATGCCAGACTTTGTTTTGTGTCATGGAATCCTTGGAGTCGGCCGGGGAAATTCAAGGTTTCCTCTTTGATGGAAGTCAGCCAGGTATCCTTAGTGATTTTGTTGTTTCTCTTTTTTTGTGTGTTTAAGATTTCCTAGTATAGAATATGTGTTTTTTTTATAATGAGGGTGAGTTTTATTTATTTATTTGTTATAATGTAATTAGAATATAGTGTTAATTAATTTTTTCGTTGTGTTAATCAATTAATTAATTAATTAGGGGAGTGATTTATGAAATTGTGAATGTCTTTTTCTGTGTTCTTCGGGTTCACTTTGGATTGGATTGTAGGTCGAATTTTTGGACTCGATCATTTACGTGATCGACGATATAGAGATTCCCGTGTCGATCGAATGACAAACCGATGGGATAATTGAGTTGGTTTGATTGTTTTCCTCTACCGTTTCCACCAACAATGACACTTCCTTGTGTGGCTCCTTGAGGCCAACGCATGATTCGATCATTCCCTGGATCAGCCACATAGACAGTGCCTAATTGATCGACAACGACTCCTTGAGGATATAACAATTGTGTAAGATCATTTCCTTCTCCTTGACCACCAGCCACGACAATGCCTTGTTTTGCACCTTCCATCCATTTCATCACACGATGATTGTCCCTATCAGATACGTACACTGAATGATTTCGATCGATGAATACGTATGTTGGGGTATAGAGTTGATCGAGACGATTTCCACTTCCATTGCCACCTGCAACCACTGTTCCTTGAGATTCTCCTCTTCGATATCGTCTCACTTCATTTTTTTCATAGTCAGTGACATAGAGAGATCCATTCTCGTCCATTGTCAAACCCAAACAATAGATGTTGGAGATGATTGTTTCTCCACTTGTCCCATTTCGACGAGGCCATCGAACCACTCTTCTATTCAAACAATCGCATATGATGAGACTATCTCTCTCTTTGTCGATAATCACATCTCTTGGGTAAGACAATTGATGATCTCCACTTCCTTGTCCATTTCCACCGGCAACCATTTGACCACTTGTTGCATCACGTTTCCATTCCACAATACGATGATTCCATGCATCAGCAACATAGATTGTTTGATCAGCATCAACATACAAACCGTGTGCGCCTGAGAGTTGATTGATTCCATTGCCTCGTCCACTTCCTCCAGCCACAGTGATACCATTTTGTTGCCATCGAGCATTTGGATAAATGTCAATGGAACTCCCACGTAATGGATGGACTGAAATCGAGAGAGAAAGGAGAAAGGGTAAAATAAGAGAGAAAAAAGTGAAAAGTTCATTTGAGTTTTTGCAAAGTCAACATCGTTCCGAATTTTTACTTGTTTCAGATTTCTTCTTTTGACACTGAGGTGTTTTCTATTTGGTTTTCTTTATTACTTAATTTATCATAGAATAACTATTGATATATGTTCTTTTTTTTTTTGTTTTTCTATTCGACTATCTTTATATCTTACATTTTGAATTAGTGGACTTCAAAATAAGATTTTAGTAGAGTTGAAATGTAAGTCATCGTACGTAATTAATAAATCATTAATACAAATAATTAAAGTTCTTTTTGTTTTGCTTGGAAAAAGAAATAGATCACGATAATCATTCTATTACAAATAGTGAATTTTTTTTGAGTTCTATGAAAGATCTAATTATGAATATGCACATATATAGAAAACATTGGAATCTCCCATCCTTTTACCGACTACTAGACAGAGCGCGACAGAGAGTCATGAAAAAATAGAAATAAACTAATTAGAACAGAAGAAAAATCTTTATTACATTCATATTTGTTTTTAATAGAACTTTTTCTTTCTATATTATTAGATATTATAGCAACTTCATGAGAGAACATTCAATTATTTACTATATTGCTTGTTTTTTTCTAAGTTCAAACGAACTTGCAATTTTCTTCATAGATCGAGAAAAAGAATACAAAAAGTTTATAGTTCTACATGTATTTTTAAATTAAAAACAAAAAAAGTATTAGAAGTTGAAACTATTTCATTAGTTTTCTTATCAATTTTTTTTTTCTATATGGTACGTTAAATGTATGTTAGAAAACATTCTAGACAAAAGAAACTTCTTCAGACTACACAACTGAAATTTCTCTATTACTTTTTTATTTGCTTTTCGTCTTTCATAGTTTTATCTGCAAAATCACATGCTCATTAGAAGTTATTTTTTTCACACATTATGTTGTTCTTCTAGAATCGATTGTTATAATACGTTCTTTTTTACATAGAGAAATCTATTCTTAGCTCTCATTTGGGGCTTGGCAAGGTTCGTTTCCGGGTCTGCAATTTTCAACAATAATTAATTAACTTATTGATAGGCGATATTTATTCCTTACATTGAGAATCTCTTAAGACTATATCATTATTTAAAGCTATAGAACTTGCGATTGTTTCAAATTAAAGTCAACATGAATGACAACTTTTCGACACACGAAAATTACAATTTTGATCCTTATTTTCATTTATTTTCTATTTTGTCATTTTTTATATGACTTACGTTTGCAAAATTAGACCAAAAAGTCAGTCCACAATTCAAATATAAAAATTTATGATCCTATAAAAATTTACTCATACTTGAAATTTCTAGATATTTTTTGTTGTTTGAATCAAAAATATCTTGTTTTGAGTGAAATATCTTATTCAAACGTAATACTATTACTTTTCTTGACACATTTTTTATCAATTATCTTCGAAACTGAGACAGCTAGAAAGTTTGCTTAAATACCATTCGACGTATCCTCATCATGTTTTATTCATGATGTAAAAATGGCGTGTGTATGGCTCTTGATATGGGTGTGAGTGTGGGCTGATTCTTTCCATACATACCCACATCCACACCCCAATTCTTACATTCTCAAAAAAATGGCGTTCTAATTATAAAACTACTCCTTTATTTGATAATAACGAAGATCAATTTAAGAAAGGATTCTCTCATGCCCTGTCTCTTGACATACTCTTTCAAATCGAAGAAAAAGTCATATACTAAAATGAAGCTCCTTCGAACATGCTGGGATGGCCAATCAAAAAACATAAACTAAGAAAAAGCAAAAATGATTTTCAATTTATCTCAGAAACCATATTTTTTCAAGCAGAAAATGACAGACGTTTTTTCAAACAAAACGAAGTGCCGCATGAAAAGTCATGTCGTTTTTAAAAGATTTGACTTCGTACTATCTTCCTATGCATTTATCTGAATTTTCATGGTTTTCACAAAAAGTCGACTTTTCTTCTAGGGAGAGGGGCTAAAGCAACATGTGAAGATATAATGATAAAAATGATTCTACTACTTTTAAATGTGTTTCTTTTTGTATTTTTTCAATATTTAGATATTACATTTCAAAATATATCTTTTCAATCTGTTCAACTTTGTATATTCGAAATATACAAAAACTAAATCAAAATAAGCCATCGAACATTATGAAACGTATAATTGAAACTTATTTATGATATCTAACTATAACTATTCGCTTTTTCATCATATTTGCTGACGTGAATAGAAAAACAAAAAAACATTCAATCGCTTTACGTGTATGTCCAATTTCAATGAAAGTACTAAAAATTTGAAGACAAACTTATATTCAACACACTTGCCTTCGGTAGCCAATCTATCATCTACATTAACTTTTAACTAACTATAAGAAAAACAATGCAATCAATGCCTAAAAAAATGTCAAGTAATGCATAAAGAGAAATGAAAATGCGTCAAAAAAGAATCGTTTACTACGTAATATGAGTGAAAGAGATAAATATTCAAAGAAATGAGAAAATTAATAGAAAATAATATGGAAATGCACAAAACCAAATTGAAGAGAAAAAAAATAAGCGATTGGGTCATTAAAGAATAACCTTTTTTTCAAGTTTGAAATAGTCGATATGCTGAACTACTCTAAAACAACAAAGACTCATGAAAACTGAATGCACAAAGTCACCTAAAATCAGGCAAGAAGAGAAAACTCACAAACACGTGTTTTATTTCAATTTCAGTGTCTTTACTATTTAAATTTAAACTTAAATTTGCTTCTCTGGTAGAGATATGTTACCTTGAGTATATCCTAAAACTGTCTTAGACTCTTTGCCAAGAAAAGGTTGGCAAATCATATCCTTGATGAGAAATATCGACTAATCGAATGAGAAGAATGAAATCAAATAAAATATTCACAGCTTGAATACTTAACCTATCTACTCGTCTATTTATGAGTGAAATTAGCGAATGCATCAAGATACAAAGATTTCTTCATCATCACTATATTATTCGATTTTTAGAAATATATGTTCAAAATCCTCATACGAGAATCTGGTTTAGAGTTCTCATTATATAAAAGTAGAAGCATAACGAAGAATAAAACCGGCACCTGATGAATGCTGAACTGCAAAATTCTGACAAGATTTCATCAGAATACCAGAAATCGAATGTACACTTGCAACAAAAGAATTCTTTGTCAAATTTTTCAAGATGCAATCAGTAGATTTTCAAGAACAAGCATTTCTCATTCTCAGAAGACAAAACATTGATCTTTCATGGGATATTGACACGATAATATCAGAATTCAGCAAAGATTAGATCGAATCTTATGTAGCAACGAAGACTGTAACATAAATTCAAAAGGTTTTAACAAGGCCTTCTCATCATCTTCATAGCAGAATCCCATTGAAATTCATAGCCAAAACAAGCTAAAATCTTAGCAAGAAAGTAATATGCTCCGACAGAATGCCAAGTTTATAAGTCTTGGTATGATATCATGAGGATACCAGGAATCCGATTTATGCCTACTTTTAGAACCTTTAGGGTAACATTTCACGAACTTTTTTGACGGTTTTCAAGAATAAGCGTTTCGAATCTGTGCAAAAGAAATGATGATTCTAATAAGGATTGTGAGTGTAGAACTTAGGGATTCATTTAGAATCTTTGCCGATACTTTTCTCGAGACCCACTCAGACAAACAAGAAAAATAAACTCATAAAAACACGTCGGAATCATAACGAAAAAAAAATCATAAAAATGTTTTCGAACGAATATATTTATATGTATCAGTTCAAGATTTTTGACATATTATTATGCGCTCGGTTTTCGAATTGAGAGTATGGCTATAGAGAACAATCGTATTTCATAGATAAGGTTCGCTTAAAGTATAATTCAGGTGAATTAAGTTGGTGTGTAGGTATGGGTGTGCATCTTCTCTTCAAGGACATCCACATCTCATACCCACACTCACACCCATGCCCCACATCCTCGAAGAGATAGCAAGTGTAACGTTAAGCTATTATCAGGTTTTTGGAGAAGATCTGCTGCAACATATTGTCTAGAAATGCTAGAAGGGTTTCTGTGATCTCTAGACGATGATCTTAGCTGTAAAATAAAGAACAGTGTCCAAATTCGACACTGAAAAATGCTCAGATTTGATTTTCTTAGAAGAATCTCAGAACGAAGGATTTTCAAGTCCTTGTAAATAAATATCGGACCTATTTCGTATTTATTTAAGCACCCTAAGGAATGGCTATGTGGATGGATGGATATGATTGTTCCTATTCTTCACTCGTACCTACCCGCACCCAAGAATTTTAAATTTGATATTCGTTTCTATGGAAAGAAAATTCAATTAATAAGCCATTGGTTACAATATGTAACAAGATTGACATATATTTAAATATATTCCTCAAACAAAAGAAAAAACTGATAAACTTAAACATTTGTAAAATCATGTTCATGCTCAATAATATTTGAGAGATAAACAAGAGCAAAAATTACAAGTAATTACGGAATCTCATTCTAATATTTTTTGTGCTTTGAAGAAAGTATTTCGAATATTTGATTTTTGAAATAAATTAAAATAAACTGTCGAAATTCACACAAATAATGGAAATATCCAATTTGAAAAAAAATGGTGTGGGGGTGGGTGTGGGTTTGCTTGTGATAGTACCTTAACAACACCCATACCTACATCCACTCACACCCACACCGACACGCCCACAACCACATCCCACACCCACGCCTCAAACCCACACTCACACCAACACCCAGACCCACCCACACCCAAAAAGTTTTGAAGCACCGCTTTGGGTGTGCATGTGGGTATGCTAATGTGTCGGCACCTACAACCACACATCCACACTCACACCCAGAACTATAGGGTGTGCATGTAATGTCCGCGTCAAAATAAAAGCGGCGTGGGTGTAAGCTCAATAACTCGACAGCCGCAATAGCTAGCGACCTATGGTTTTCACCAGTGGAAAGAGGAGGAGTGGGCACATCTTTTTCTTCAATAATGTACAAGACGAAATTCTTTTCATACTAATGATATTTGAAAAACATGCAAAACAACTCATGAAAATGACCTGCCAGAAGTGCTGCCACCTTTTGAAGTCCAAAAAGCAGAAAATCATTTATAAAAAGCAGAAAATGACAGAAATTTTATCATAAAAAAGCGGAATAAAAAGACAGAACGCATTTTCTGTGATATAAAGCTGTTTTGAAACTTTGTCCGAGTATACTAATTAAGTGCTTTCACATCAAATGTTGATCATTATTGTACAGAATCAAGAAAAACAATTAATTAACAAATAAACAGGATTATGCAAAAAGTTTCTTTTGAACGTATATTTTTCATCACATTTAATAGATTTTAATAAATCTAGATTACCTAATCAATATTTATGTATTTCAATACATGATAAGAATGAATTTAAAAGTATTGCTAATAAAGCCGATATTAGTTCTGTTCCTATACAGTTCCTTTTATCATTTAAAAAAGTTTCAATTTTCAGAATGCTGATTCCACATAAGGGTTGCTACAAAGTAGAGAATATGAAAGCATACCAGCTTCCTAAAATTTGGTGATTAAGTGAAAGAATATATAAACATCCATAACTAGTCGGAACTAAGAAAAATAAAGATCATTTTTGTAACATTGAAAGAATTATAATAGAACAAAAACATTCCCATGTCATCGAAATCGTGACAAAATCGATGATTTTATCGCGATGTGTTAGCGATTAATCGAGAGATTATATCGCGATAAATCGTAAAAATTGGCGATTTTTCTTGAATCCTTGCAACAAAAACACAGGAAATGAAAAACCCATATGACTTTGATAGAATAGGTCGACCATATATAGACTATCTGTGTCAACAGCCAAATCAAAATCGCCGATTGTATTGCGATATGCTAGCCCGATTAATTGTGAGATTATATCGCGGTAAATTGTAAAAAACTGTCGATTTTTGCTAATTTTCACCGAAAAATCGCCATTTATGCTAAACTTCGACAATATAATCACCAAATGCTAGCGATTAATTGGCGTTTTTTTAAATGGCGGAGAATCGTCAACAGTCAGACGATTTTGAGAACATGGGTTAGTAACTATTGATAAGGATTTTTTTATAGTTGTAAAAAATGATCTGTGAGATGAAAAATATTTTAAAAATATAAATTTCGCAGTATCCAAAAACGCAGAAAAATTCTCAAAAAGCAGAAACCACAGAAAAAAGACAGAAAAATTTTCAAAAAGCAGAATTTTTCTGCTAAAAGCAGAAGAGGTGGCAGCTCTGCCTGCCAGCTAGGTGAAATTTTGATTTTGACCTTCGATTTAAATCGCGGAACTTGAGATGTACAGTTTAAGACACAATGCGCTTTCTTACTTGTTCTTACATTTTCATCGAAATCTCAAGCTATTAGGATAAAAGTGCGAAAACATAGTAAAAAATCAGCAAAATTTCCTATTATTTGCGCATGTAAGTACATGATTCCATTTGCTCAACGTTAGAATGTAATAAGACATCCATTTGCACTGTATCTTGAACTATGGATCTCAAGTCCCTCTATCTAAAGCGAAGGTCGAAATCAAAATTTCATCATGCTGGCAAGTCATTTTCATGAGTCCCTTTGCATGTTTTTCAAATATCATTAGTTTTAAAAGAATTTAGTTTTATACATTATCGGAGAAAAAGACGTGCCCACTTCTCCTTCGATTGGTGAAAGCCGCAGGCCGCTAGCTATTGTGGTTGTCGAGTTATTGAGCTTACACCCACCCCTCTTTTATTCTGGCGCGGACATTAATTAGGGGTGTCTTTGAAAAGACCACAACACTAACACCCATTCATACCCACGCAACCCACACCCATATACTCCTTGGGTAAACAATGTATGAAAGCTCAATAAGGCTTTCAAAAAGTAGAAATCATTTTTGTAGGCCGAATGCAAATTCAAAAAAAAAATAGTGGAATTTCGTCAATTGAAAACATGTTTAAAACGGTATTGTATTTTAATTTTAGACGATATGTGTTCATATAAAACTGAAACAGAAGTTTGCATTCAAGTCAGAATTTGACATAACGAACGTTGAGGCTATATATAGAACAACATGGCACAAACCAGCTCGTAAATCTAGTTAATTGGTTTGTAAACTGAAGATCCAGAGATCAATACTTGATGTGTTCATCTGTTTTCTTTTCTCTTTAGAAAATCCTGCAAACATCCTATCAATAAATCTGATAACATCCTGGATGAAAGTTAGTAAACTAACGTAATGGCCCTGTCAACAAACGTGGTAGAATTCTGACAAATGTTAAAAGAAATTTTTTCGTTTTCACTTATGAACCCTTGAAAGTTAGCAAGGTTCTGATTTTAGAGTAATCGAAAGCTCCTCAGGATTCTTTCAAGAGCTTCTTCCAAATACTGTCAAAATCTTTAACAATTCCTGGTTACACGCTTTTTCTGGATTCAGTCGTTTTCTGAGAAAAATAGAGTCAATCCTGACGGGATTTTAATTGAATATGTCAACGACCTGGTACGAAAACGAAATGCGTTTTGGGTAATTTTTATTTTGGTGCTGAATAGATGTTAAAACTGGCTTTTTTTAAAAATTTGTAGGAAATCCGAGCAAAACGCAGTCAAAGATAATAACGGCTTCCTAGAAAGTAATGCCTACGTTTTTTCATGGCACCCTGCCATTCAGCTCCATATGACAGTCTCAAAAACCTTATTTACTAATATCAATAGAGACGCGAAAGTAAAAATAGTCCATTGGCAAAAATTAAGAAAAAAGTCATTGTATCAAGAAAAGTTATGCACGATAATGTGCTGCATTCTTTAGTCGTTAGATTGTCTGTCTTACTTGTTGGATATGATATGAGCGGACATATTTCTTCAGTGGCCATCGACAACGGATAACAAAGAGGTAGATTATGACACTTTGGATGATTTACACAAATATGAGCAGGTTGATGACATGCATTGTTCTGAGCTGTGCACGAAACCAACTGAGAACAGGGGGGATCGAGCAGCGCACAAATCGCATTACCGAAAGAAGGTACAAATTGAAAGCAACCGCAGTCAGAGTTTGTTGAGCACCGACTATACTGAGGTATGTTATAGCATGCTTGCGATACGCCACACGCTAATTGCAGATAAAAATTACTTCTTTGAAATGTACATAAAATATCACAATCATACCTATAATGCTAAAATGAAGAATTATACATAACAATAAAATGAGCCTCAGAGAAAGATCTTGTGATTGCCTGAGAAGAAAGAACACAAAGCGTTTTATGACCATCATTTATGATACGATAACGACCTTTGGAGGCAGGCAGCTATTAACAATATTCAATTCAATCCATCTGTTGTCTTTTTCACATAGCTTAATCAGTATTTAGGTTGTAGCTTACTTACAGCAGTTTTATGCACGGTTTTGTATCGCTGAAGAATAGGATACGAAGAGCAGCACATGTGTGTTTCATCACTGTTCTCATGAAAATCTAATCTTGAAAACGTCGTTCTAACAAATGCTTGCTGCGTTTTTCATTAAAACAGTATAGAAAAAGATAACTATGCTTAACTATTTCACCACTAGGTTTTAGATATTATTCGTTATCAAATGGTCAAGAATACTCAATCATCGAAGTTCCTTGAATCAAACGAAAACAGATCAGCATATCTCTTTAAGAAAACAAAAAATCGATGTGCTATTGTCAGCCCTAGATTTACAGTAATCGAGTGCGAGTGTGCATGCGCTAATGTATTGGCTTGTATAATCACACACCCACACCTACAGTGTGTGGGCATGGTTAGGGGTGTCTTTGACGAGACGATCAACAGTAACACCCACTCATACCCACTCACACCCACACCCCATACCCACACCCACACACCCTAGTCTTGAACTATTTGATTTACGATCACAAAATCTATTTCCATAGATTATGAATATTAATAATCGATAAAGTTGTTTTCAACATGAAATAATAACACACATAAAACACAAAATGAATCAAATAACGATAGAGTAAATATCGAGTTTTTTAATAAAATAAAATTTCTAGAGAAATTTAAAGAGTTGTGATGTTTGACTCCTATCAATGATAATATTGGCAATGACATTATCATCTTCACTTAATATAGAAGAATTTTTTAAATCTTATGATATTCATAAAATCAAATAAACATGTATAAATTCTAATACATGGAAAAAAATAAAAAAAGAACTTCTCTTACATTTGTCATGACGAGTTAATTATTAATGATTCGAGTGCTTTTACTGATTTATTGATAATACATTAAGATAGTTTTCTTTGTTTATTCATATTATCTAACTTTTTTTTAAAATTAAACATGAATATATATATATGGAAACAATTTGTGTTTTATCTCTCAAGTTCAGCTACATGAAAATTCGTTGTCTATATTCATCTAATTGGAGAAATCATTTTGCTAGACAATTTGATGTAGGAAATTCTAATAAAGCAAGTAAATGAAAATAACAATCTCGAACAAGATGGATTGAATGAATACAATTTGAATTGACATCTATTACTACACGATCACCACCGGGAGATCCCTGAGATTTAAATGACGGTATTTGCTTGATTGTTTCACTCTGAGTATATCAGTGACAATTCCTCCGAGCTTAGGAGGCGAAAAATTAGTGATAAAAAGATTTGTATTCATAGATTTTGTTGAATAAAACAAAGTGTCTCGATATTACACTATAGGAAATAAGAGAACAATGAATGTACTTCGACTCACATTGTATTTTCTAAAACTCTGTTATCAACCAAGTGTGTATAGTAAATAAAACTTTTCATCGACAATGAAAAAAAAAACAGTTTCCTTACCTGATGCATAATAAATCATGTGTTCTCCCAGATCAAAATTTCCTTCAAAAACTTTGCCATCCAGAGTAATTTCAAGTGTTTTTAATAGATTATTCAATGCTGGTAAATTAACATCACCAGTTTCTGGTAGGGTGTGGGTGCCTGAGTGTGAACGTAGAGCGTGGTTGTGGATGTGAGTATTTCTAATGGGTCCGAAATGTCCCTAAAACGTCCTCCGTTCTTTGGAATGTGATTCATTCGTATCTAACAAAATAGATGACTGATATTCTTCCTTTTTCTTCTCTATACGATCTCTTTGTCATGTTAGTCATCTTCAGTAATATATTTTTTTCTTCTTTTCTCTTCCATTCTACTAAAATAAGAGTATTTTCCTACTGACATATAGACGCGATTGTATTAGTCGAAGGACTGAATAAGTATCATCGTTAGTAGCGATAAAGTGACTTCTCTAGTTCGTCACACTGTTCAGTTCTATTACTGTCTTTATATAATAATATACTCGTTTTTAGATCGCATAACAGTCAATATTTTATCGAAATCTTTCTCAATAACAAGAGAAGAGAAACATACATGAATACATTTTCGTCGTGATTTGTAAAAAAAAGTATCCATCATTAATTGAGTTTATATATTTGACGGATTCTTATTTTCTTAGACATCGAATAGAAAAATGAAACACACGAGAATAAACAATCAATGATTTATTGATGATATCCTTTTTGTCAAGAAAAAGAATCATACGTAATTGGTCATTTTATTTTATTTTATTTTATTTTATTTATAGAAAGATTTTATCTATTGAATTTAAAATTTTAAAAACCGATATATGGATCAAGTTAAACGAAAATTATCTTCTCATCAATCATCAAAAGAAGAAATTAAAAGATTACAAAAGATAGATGTACATAGTTTTTTTGTATTTTCATACAACAAAATGATTGTGATCGATCAATAACTTGTATTGAAAATTTACCTATGAATATATATTGATCGATATCGAAATGTTTGTTTAGGTCGAAAACTAAAGTCAATTTTATATGACGTCAGCAAGCTAAGTTATATACTAAATACGGAGAACTTTGACCATTGTGGCAGATTCTAAGCCATGCACTATACCTTTTACGTAAATATAAATTATCTTTGTGTTTCAAGTATACCACGCGCTCGGCCTTTTCTACTCCTTATCTCACTTTTGTCAGCACGACGCGAATGAAGAAACATGCAAAAACAGAAAGGGCATTATGAAAAAAAAAACAAATACACCATATTGTATCTGTTGTTGATCTTGTACGATGATCAGCGATCCTGCTCTAGTCTTCCCTAAACAAAAACCTGCCACCTATGTAGTCTACCGCCGGCGATTCTATGTGCTCGGTGCATTCTCCTTTCTTGCTTTCAACCAGTGTGCTTTTTGGCTCACTTTCTCCCCTATTTCGCCGAGCACTCAAACCTATTATAGCATTCCGTCAACCACAGTCGATCTTCTCCTTAACTGGGGGCCCATCATATTTATTCCCTCCCTCCCCTTCGTCTATTTTCTTCTCAACAGACGAAATGGTCTTCGACGTTCGGTCATACTTCTAGCGATTGCTTGTTTCGTAGCTACTCTCCTCCGAGTTGTGCCTTCAATCATTACCTCCCCATCGAGTCCCCACTTCAAAGCAATATCCCTTCCATTTCTCCATGCTGGTCAAATTATAAATGCCGCTTGTGGCCCTTTGGTAATGGCGCCTGTTTCTCAACTATCATGCCTCTGGTTCAGTCCTGGCGAAAGAACGCGAGCAACTACAGTGGCTATTATGGCAAATATCTTTGGTGCGACAATCAGCTTTCTTGTCAATCCTTCGATCGTTTCTCATCCTACGCATGTGCCCAATCTACTTTACTTCCATCTTGCTCTGGCATTCGTGGCCGGAATTGCTGCACTAATTTATTTTCCTGCTCAGCCACCTACAGCCCCGTCAGCGGCAGCCGAACTGCTCATGCTGGGAAGTGAACAGAGCTCCGATTCAGGATTCTTAACTTTCAAAAAAGATTTTAAAAATTGCATGACTAATCGTTCATTTGTTCTGCTCTCAACAGCGGGTGGCATCATGAGTGGAACATTTGCGGTGTGGACTGGATTGTTTGCTACGATTCTCGCTCCTGAGCATTATTCCGAAAAACAGGCCGGTATGTTGAGCGCTTTTTATAAGAGGGACTTGTTATTCTATTTGTCCTTATTACATAAACGGTGGCCATTTGGTTGAATTTTACGAGGGAAGGTTCTCAATTTCTGGAGCGATTTTAAATTGATGTTTCAGTTAGAATTAACCTGGATGAGTCTATAAAAGCCTCAAAGTAATTCGGGTTACAGCTTTGAGTGGTCCGGACTAAACTGCTTCAGCCCAGCCCAAGCCCTAGGTCGAACTGGCTAGCCAGGAAAAGGGAAAGTTCTACTATAACATATCCTCATTTCAATGCTGATCGAGACTACTTATTATTATTACTTATATCACTTCACAAGTTTATTCAGAGGTATTTCATACGATTCTTCTGGACAGGACCAGCCAGTTTGCTAGTGTTAAGCAATGAGAAACTTTGAGAGTATTTAACGATCAGTCCTCTGGTTTTCAACGACCAAACTACTATAACTTTGCTTACTGATAGGTTTAACGATGGTGACTAGCGAAATCTCCGATTATCTGAACCGATTGGATACTTTTTCGTGTATTGTCTTTCTGCCGCTCAAATTTAACAAAAGCAAAGAGTAGTAGAATAAGAGGAGTCAATCAATTTTGGTGCTCTGTGCTTACTGTATCGATATTCTTGAAAATTGTTTAAACTTGGAGGGAAGCCAAATGAACAGAAAATCTTATTTGATAAATATTTTGACGGCTTCTTTCTCTTCATCTATGAGCTTCTGAGTTAACCCACAGACTGTAAGAAACAGTAGGAAAATCAACTGTAAAAGCTTGCCTATGGTTACCGGCGCCTATCATCCGGTAGAGACTTCTCTAGAGGACTGGATCGATCGATCGCCTGTATCAGTTACAATTCTGAATGAAGCAAAGAAAATTAGAACACTGTTCTCTTTGCACGAAAATCGTTTCAAGGAAGAACAGAAAAAATGAAACACAAAAACCAAAAGCAGTTCTTATCCTTCCAGCACAAACATTAGAATCAGAAAAGAACAAAAATATCACAAAAAAAGTAAGAAAGATAATGCGCTCTACAAACAATATATCTGATATACTTTAGAATTTTTGTTGTTTATCGTCGAGAAGAATCTTTTAGCCATCTGAGAGTTATATTCAATCGACTTCGCTATCAACACCATTTGAGCATACGTTTCAATGCGATCCATTGGATATATCAGAAGATATTAGATTTCTATTATACACATTTGATATACTCATTCTCTTTTTCTTACTATTGATTAAATCGCGCACGCGTACGTTATCATGAATGAAATACTAAGTGAAGAAGAAACGGTCAAAACATAGAGCGCCATTACACGGATGACAATAGTTCAAAGACGGTCAATAACATTTGTTTGCTGATAGGATGTACACTTAGTAGTGGAAAAAGTATTGTGTATATTTCTTAGCTCACTCGAATATTGGTCGATGTATCTTAATGCAAATCATGCACTGTGAATGAATCCCTGATTAACAGACACTGGCATTACCCTTTCACATACACGACAAAATATCCTTTTCATCAGTATATTATAGTACACTGAAGAAAATTTTCATAGAATAGAAATACTTCATCCGTTTATTGACAGTTCGAAATATCCTTCAAAGACATTTCTGTATGAAGAAATCGCAAAAAAGGTTCATTGAATTGATCGATTTTTTTAGTTCTTCTGTTTATTAGAAACATGAAGGATACAATAACATGAAAACGAGCACATGAAAGGCATCAGGGGTATTCTATTTTCATCAAAAACTCCCATACTATTTTTGACTCTACGAGCCAAGAGTGTGTAGACGTAAATAGTACATTTAGATTAGTTAGAAAACCTTTCTAGGGTTGAGGATGTCACGTCGCAGCAAAAAAACATCTATATGCATCTCAAATATTTTGCTTCAGAAAGACTTCCATTCAAAATATTTGTTCCACGAAACATTTGGAAAGCAACTAGTGTTAAAAAGATACCGTCTGATGAGTTCCTAACTCAGCCACGTCTTACGCAATTTTTTGCTATTACAAATTTAAAAGTCTGAGTTGTTCTTCACACTTTTGTATAATTCGTTTAATTGATTAGGGATATTTTCATATGATAAAGGGAAGCTACTCCCTGGACTTGCAAAAGACACCCAATTAATGCTGATGATTTCTGACAGACCATCGGAATTGTCTCTCAGAGTCAATAGAGTCGCAGAAGTCTTTCTTTTTCTTTCTGGAAAATAGGGTATACAGTAAGGTTCATCCGAGCAACGAATCCTTTAGAAGCGTTTTATTAAAACAGAGCAATCTACAAGCCCTACAGGGGATACATTGAACTGATGAATGTATGAAAGGTTTATAGATTGTTGCACTTTCATAATTTTTTTAGAGATTTCTTATTCTATGGAAAAGTTTTTGAGTGTAGACACTCAATGGTCGTATTATGTGGTCTCAAGTACATCGAACATGCGGTTTTTGGAGCTTGATAATTCAATACCTCTCTAACGAATACATATGAGCCAAACTTTTTTTTGAGGATTTTCTCTACCTATCAAGATGTATTTCTGACGACAGTATCAGTTCAGTTTCGTTCAAACTTTCAGATATTAGAGATACGTAGATGGTGCTTTTTTATGGTACAATGTCAAGGCTGCATACAAAAATCTTCGCACATTATAGTACCAAGAAAGGCTTGCGGAAAAATTTTTGTAGCTTTTCTTGTATACAACGATAAAAGTCTCGAGGTGACTTTATATTAAAGCTGATATTGATGTGCAACTTTTGTTTGAACTTAATTTTAAAGTCATAACTCTGAAGAAAGTTTCAGTGGTAATATTGTGTCTCACATTCATGGCTACCATAAGTAAAAATACAGCTTGGAACAACACTTGCATCAGATTTCAAGGTGTAAAATAAAAAAGAATCACCTGGATATATTGAAAACTAAGACACGTTCTTACTTTTATTATATGAAAAAAGCATTCTCAGAAAAAATAAACTAATACAAATACGTAAAGCGAAAGATCTCTTGTAAACTATTGTGCATTTCGAACAAAGATTTATTTCTATGCGCGCTACTTGTATTTTCATTTTGTTAATTATGTTTTTATTAACTTAACATTGTTATTGTTATAATCAACGAATTAAATGGCAAACAAATCTGTTTTACACATCGATTAAACCTACAGCATATTTTAGTGTTCTATTATAAAATCTAATTAGCACATGAAAAATGATATTCATTATTTTTCAAAATTTTCACCTGATCAATTTCGCAAAAGAAAATCAGAAAGTCTAAAACCTGTTTTCTTCAACAGTTGAAGTTTGTAATGAGGGTTGTCTGTAATGGAGAGGGGAGAGCCACCAAAACATCGGCTTAAAACTTCCACTCGCTATTTTCTTCAAAAATATATGTGAGTTCCACACAAGCGAAAAAACTTGAAAAACCAGTGAAAATCTTCAAAAAGACTGGTATAAATGGGTCAAGTCTTTTATGAACCTGAATATCTCGTAATGAAATTACAGATGTTGAAGAACAACATTTTGGCACATATGTCTGTGACAAAAGTTCATTGTTTAAAACTTTTTCAGAAATTGAACTTTGCGACGGATGAGATCTCCTAGCATCTCATCAGTATACCAAAAAATATCATCCACAATTCTCAGTGCACAAGAGTTAGATACATGCACTAGATCAACAAAGAAATCTTGCACAACCGTAATCGAATTGTTATCTTTCTAAAAAAGTAAACTTCGCGTTGATGTAGATTCACTACTCAAATTCGGTTCGACCTTGGATATTTCTCAGAGATGAAAATTGTCCGATATCCGATGACCCTAATATTTCGCGCTGACTTAAAAACAATATAGAATGACGAATATTAATTCCTGGGTCTATCTTTCTTTTAGGTTGGTTCGGTTTTGGCTCGTCACTGGCAGGCATCGTTGGTGCCTTGTGCCTAGGCGCTCTGGCCGATATGCCTCGGTTTCGACGTTCTCTTAAGATGTTCATTCTGATCTGCTTTGTCGCCTGTTTTCTCTCGGTTTTCTGGTTTCAACTATCTGTTCGCACAGTTTTCTATGATAGGCCTATTATTGATTCGACCCAAATTACGATTGGTTTCGCTCTCGCTCTTGCTGGCTTATTTCAAGGAGCTGCGTCACCATTGATTTACGAGAGTTTGGCGGAGACCATGTTTCCACTACCCGAATCTCTCTCCGCTTCCATCCTTGTGCAATGGAACAATGTTGCCTGTGTCGCCCTTCTATTCATCGCCTCCGGACGGTATAAGTTGATTAACTTGCTCGTTCTCATCGTCATTGCACTATCTATTATAATGATCGCGTTCGCTAAAGTCTCATACAAACGACGAGATGAAGACGAGCGAAAGAGAAAAAAGACGATCATTGGACTCGAGCTGGCTGACAGTGATTCCAGCTCCAATTCCATCCGATATTGACACATCTAAACAATCGAAAATGGTAACATTGTAACATCTTCTGGTTGATCTTGATTTCACTGGAATTTCACATGTTAACAAAGAAATTTTTTGTTGCGTTTTCGTTTGTATATTTATTTTCAAAGAATATTGTACTTAGTGCTTCATTATTCATCATGGTAAAGTCTTCTCGCATTGTCATAACCACTTAGTCAAGCGTTATTTTTGTTGTCCGGTGCGAAAGCTATCGTCAGAAGTTTATATCCCTAACGTTTTTACAATAAATCGCCACCCGTAATTCATTCATGACATTATTTTCGTTCCACCACTACTCTAATCGTTTTTGGTATTTATCTTAATCATTCTTCATCGCCAGATAAAAATTTCTGAAATCACAAAAGACACGTTCGAAAATATATTTCACAACCTAATCACATTGAAGAGACTATAAGTTTTAGTTGAAAACTAAAAAGGCACTCCGATGTACGGTTCGGCTTTTTTCAAAGGTCACGTTGAGTGACTTTGAAATATTCTGCATCTGTTTTTACTTGATGAGAATGAAATGGTATGAATCAGTTACATGTTCCTCGTATCATTTACATCGGAAGCGTAAATTTCGAATAAAAGTAGATCCTCTCGACCAATTCTGATGAATTTTTGCAGTCACTTCTTATTGTTCCTCGAACTTTCTGAAAGCTTCAGCTTTCGAGTTGAATTCCGTTTAAAGATATGAAGCTCATAAAGTCATCAAGCGCCTTTTGGCACATCGAAAGGATGACGTTCTATTAATTTCTAGAGCTTTTTCACGCCTCTTTACGTTTACAGATGCTTTTCATTTTTCTGTAGGTATTAAAATTCGAGAATGTGTCGGATATGAGTGCGGATGTAGAAGCAGAGAAGATTTAAATGAAAACATCACACCCTCAAAATATTTCGATATAGATGAGATAAGAAGACAACAGAGTATTTTAGTATTTCTGTTGACGATGATCGGCCAAAACATGGACGTTTAGATTCCTTTTCTTTCTGTTTTTCACGTAAAGAAATGAGAAAAAAAGATGACAAAGTTAATAGGTAATGACACAGTTATTGTGCAAGTACATGTGCAAGAAAGCACATGGTGAATACTGTTTACGCGACATCGAGAAAAAACAACTACTGATGAGATTGTCTACGTCACTTTATACCTGTGAAATACTATCTGATGAAATTTTTATGATCATTCTACGATATTTTGACAACATTTATTTTGTATTACGTTCTTTTTTCGGTTTAAATCAACGTTTCAATAACACTCTTCTCGCAAGACGTTTGTATCTATTCACTGTTTTTTTTAAACATTGATATTAGTAATGCCAATATTAACTATGATTATAGTCGTGGATTAATTGTTCCATAATGTCTCGTAAGGAGCGACCTCTGAAAATAGCCAAATATTAATTAAAATCAAGTCTGAAACAATTTCAATTTATCGTCTATATATAACAAATGATGAGATTCTCGGACGAGATACAATGTTGAAGCGCAAGCACTTAACAGTTTAAGAAAACTTTTCAACCTAACGAGGACTTCCAGCGAATGCCGTGTCTTGTTTATGCCTAAGGTACACACTTCGAATGCACATGTTGTAAATTGGAGTAAATTCAACCTCGCTAAAGTATTCAATCCATTGTTGCTTGTGAATATCAACACCGATCGATCTGCTGTGCGGCGATTTTTCCATCGTCTAATTCTCATGCTCACAGCAATAATTATTCTGAATTGGAGTCGTCTGATCAATAAAGATTATTTTGGTGATGGTGCTCATCGGATTTACCATTTTTTTCGTATTATTCATTTGAACAAGTCAAAGGAGAATATTGATAAATGTATTCAATAAACATAGTTGGAAAAAGAAAATTTCATGAAACAAATACTTTATTGAGACATTTCGACAAAAATTAGATTATTAATTCAACAACAATCGATTCGATGGAATTCTATTGATGTAACGTGATGATGACCTTGTACAAAATTTATTTCATCGGTCATTGTATAGTCGGGTGTGGGTGTGGGTGTTAGTCCTTTGCCTATAATACCCACACCCACAGCCACACCCTCGTGTTTGAATCCACGTGTTAGAATTATTCAAATGTCGATAATAGTCTATGTTAAATTGTCATAATTAAGT
>CAJNOP010000946.1:13308-58476 GCA_905250075.1 Rotaria sp. Silwood1 | reverse complement strand
ATATTTCGGACTAGACTTGACTAGTCCTGACACCGGCACCAAATATTCCTGACTAGACTTGACTAGTCCTGACACCGGCACCAAATATTTCGGACTAGACTTGGCTAGTCCTGCCACCGGCACCAAATATTTCGGACTAGACTTGACTAGTCCTCAGAATATCTCAGACTAGTCCTGACATACATATCAGAAATATTAGACTAGTCCAGTCCTGTCAGTATGTCGCTTTTTAAAACACTGACCAGTCCTGACGGTCACACTCAGTATTTTAGACTAGACAGGACCGCTGTTGCGGACGCTTTGGACTAGACATGTCGCCAGTCCTCTCTTTTTTTTGCTTGCCTGGGTAGTTACGAAACCTATGCGAAAATAGATCCCTACCGCAATCTACTAGACTCTTCTGTTACTCTTCCGTGACTTCGTATTTTCTTATGTAACATTTCGTTTCGGACGAACCTCTTACGGCCCATCACTAGTCTTAGCCAATCAAAAGTTATTTAAAACAATGGCCACGACCATTTAACTCTGAAATGGACAATAGTATTATCTTTCATTGTGTTTTTGTTGAGTTCATGTACTTCAATCATCTTTCAATTCAGATTGTTTCTTTTTAAAGAAAACTTCATTAAACACAACTATTGATTAGCAAACATCAAAATCCATGAATTGCATTTAGAACTGAAAGCTTTTTATTACTTACGTGTACGTAAAACACACTAATGAGAATATCCTATTCGGTATTGTGAAAATGATAAATCGTTTTTATTACAGGAGTTGTGTTGATCGAGTTTTCTCTGTAAGATGACTGCAGTACGAAGGGCAAAGTAAATTGGAAAGCGGCGAACAAGAAAATCACATTTCTATTTTGGAAAATAACCCTAGGAATTTATTTTAAAGTTTCTCGTTCTCAAACTGTTGTCGCTTTAGTAGATTTTTAGCTAAATGTAAGATATTGTCGAAGAAATTAAAACGAGATATTATAAATTTGACCGTGGGTTCTTGGTAAAACATTTTCATAGGAAGCAAATCTATTCAAAATGAGCATTTAAAAAAAACACATCTTATCTGAAGATAATCTCTTTTAGTTTTTCTGTCTTCTTGAAAAACACTGGTCCCAAAATCTAGAATCTATTGATGATATTTTCTCAAACAAAAGAACCATAAAATTTCTTTCAAAATTTATTATTTTTAATAAATATAAAACAGCGGTGAGAATATCTCAAACAATAGACAAATTTCTAACAAATTTTGATATCCAGAAATAAATTTCAAACGGCTTGATAAATTATAATAACAAGGCCTGAACGAATTATATTTAAATACGAATTTCAAAGCTCAAATCATACAAAAAAACATGGAGATATTTAATTTTTCTTCGGCGATATAATTTTCATATGATCCAAAACTGATTTGTATGTTAAATGTTCACAATCTTGATTATTTTTATATCGTACTCGAATTAATGTTGAACTAATATCATCCATATCTGAACTTGATGCATCCAAATCATCATCATTAGCACAAACATAAAATATATTGGAATCAACTTGTACATGTGTTGATCTTACAAAACTATCATCTTGACTTGGACGATAAACTACAGCAACATCATCCATCGGAGGTTTTCTCATTCCATTCATACCATTACAACGATTAAATAAATCAAGACCAGCAACATAAATAACCCGAACAGGTTTTGATAAATTTAATTTTCCATTGATAAACGTTTGAAGGCTGTATGTCACACGTTTAAGATTGATGAATCCAGGAGCTAGTAAAAAAAATGTTCTAATGAGAAAATATATATTCAAAATTTTTAACACATTCGATTTTTGAGTTGAATATTTTCCTACAGAGACCACTTATATTCCATCGATCTGAATTGTTTGAAATATAATTTAGGTGAATTTTTTTAAAAGTATTAGTTGTATGATCTGTGGATGTATTCAATAAGAAAATCAGGTGTTTATTAATATGTTCAGATATACGATAAAATTTATTTTATCTATCGGAAATTTATGTAACTACTGTACGCTCTGCGAAATGGAGATATATAAAGATTATTTCATAGAATTTGAGATTTTTCGAATGTCTGTATAAAATTGATCAGACATAAAAACAAAATACTAGTCGTATACTCACGATGAACTATTTTTATCATTATGTTCTTATGAAATCTAATGTAACAATGGGCTCTTGTTAAGCTAAAAACATGTCAATGAAATAAAATAAATTTTGACTGATACATTATATGTTAATTATACACATATATTTTGTCGAAATGGATATTCCACAAATTTAGATAGATGATCACTATCTTTGTTGAATGAAAATAGTTCTTATTTTATATGAAATATTGAAATACGTATGTTATTCTTTTGATTCAATGATAATATAAAACAAAATCAATTTACTGACCCATACATTCAGCCATATCAACACTCAACCAATGTTGTTGACCAGCTTCTTCAATAGCTTTTCGACACATTTCAATACGATGTTGACCACTAATAAGTTCATTTCTTAATTTACCATGTACATATTCATCATGTGTCGGTGATATATATCCACCAATAACATTAAAATTATGTACTTGTTCTAAGTATTCTTTAGTTCGTACCATATTTGATATATGACAACGATGAACAGGATTCAGAGAACCCGTTTTGATTAATACAACATATTCTTGATTGGTTGGATGAGATTTTAAATTTGAGTAAAGAATTGATAGATCAGTTGTATGTTCAGAATGCATTTGTGAAGTCGAACAAAAAATTATGTAATGAAATATGTTATTCCAACGAGATTTAAATTCTCTGATTCTTGGTTTTTTTTTCTTATTGTTTTTTAAATGACTCACAATGTAATTTTGTAAGATTTTGTCAACAGAATACAAAAATATCTTTGCTTGCCTATCTTATCGTTCTGTTCTTCGCACGTTTCTACATTATGTCATAACATGTATTACCGATCAACTTTGACGAATGACGCAGAGTAGTAACTCAATGACAACTAAAGTATGCATCATTTTTTTTCGAAATCATGGCAATTTTCGACGGTTAACAAAAAAAGAAGTACCACCCCTTCCTTGTTTTTTTTCTTATTCGCATAAAATTTCGACGAAATGAGAATGCATAGCGACAGACTTAATAATTCTCGCGGATATCGTGTTTCATATTTTTAATACCGCAGGGGATTGCGCTAATAGTTTTTTTTTTCAAATGTGGCTTTCGAACATTGTTTAGAAAATTTTTTTTTTGAAACATCTATTCTTCTTTTCTTTAACATGTAGCTGAATAGGACGTTGATGTCTCTATTGGAGGAGATTTTGGACAAGATGCAAAACAAATAAAATGAAAGCTATATAAGTCAATTGAATAACTGATGTCCTATTCGACTATATCAAAATAAAAATCGTCCGGTGTTTTTGATAAATACAGCTAACTGTACAAAACTATCAAAAATAACCTAAATAAGCTGTAGAAGGTTCATTTGTTAACGAAGACATGAATCACAAATATGCTTTCTTGGTTTCTTATTTATAAAGTCATCTTTTTGTCTAAATATTATTTCAGACATTTATTCATACATCTACGTGACACAAACGTCTGTCTTTCAAAGTTGTTCATTAAATGATCGTATGCTTCTTTATTTTATGATAATCGTCGTTTAAATGGATCTGGTGTTAATGATGGCCTCCGAGATGTTATATAGATCTAAGACAAGATCAAATAAATGATATGATCAATAGAGAAGAAAGAACATACCTTGTTAAAAGCAAATAAAAGTTGATCAACCCTTTTAGGAAATAGTTGAATTGAACTTTGATATAATGAACGCATTGGCGCATCATGAGCTTCTTGAAGTTCACTTTTAGTTGGTTTTGTCAAACCTAGAATATATGACATTTATCTTGTAGAATATTTTTTATATCTCGATTATCTATCCATCGGTTAAATTTAAAAAGAGCAAACCAAACAATATCTTTATCTTCACTGTAGGTAAGATCCATTTGTTGACGAGCAATACGGAAATGATAACGGATATTAGAAATAAACATTGTAATATAAATGAAATGAACAAAATTCATAAAGATAGCAAAAGTAGATGGACCAAGCATACAATGAGAATTAAGTAGTTCAGAAGAATTAAATTCACCTAGTAGCATTTCAAAAAGCATTATTATTTTTTTTAAGATTGTTGAACACGATTCTATATGAGACACGAAGAGTAAATAAAATAAAATAACGAAAGCAAAAAAGACAAGATAAACATTTATCAAAAAAAGTAAACAATATCTTTGTCAGCATGATGAAGAGCTCTCGTAACTAATGACACTCGAGAATTTGGATGACAAAATCGAAGAAGTTTGATAGTACTAAAAAAGCAGCAATATCCAAGTGTAAAAATAAGAATATCATCAATATAGGTAGCCAAATGAAGATTGATGTATTTGTAACCATTTGTTTCACGAAAAAAATTTCCAATACGATATGCTTCTAAAGCACGCCATATATAAATACTAACAGTTACTCATGATAATCCAATAATACTCAGTTCGATATAGGACCATAGATGACGAAAATAAGTTTTTCTTGATTTGATTAATGTGTGAATTTCGATTATTGTGAAACATATTATGAACATAAAATAAAGAATTGCACAGATCATATGCAGGAGTGATGTGAAGCCTTGAAAATGAAAATGAAAATTAATTGGTTTGAATAAAGCTGTTGGAAACAATCCTCCCATGACTAATAATTCTACGACTAGTGTTACAGATATAAATTGATCAACATTTGGATTGGGTGTATGAGTGTGGGTGGGTGTGGGGTGTGGGTGGGTGTGGGTGTGGGTGAGTGTGGTTTGTCCTTTATTCTATACCCACACCCACACCCACATCCATATTCACACCCTACCACATCCACACCCACACCCTACCACACCCACATCCACACCCTACCACACTCACACCCACCCTGTTTTAATCTAAAATCTTTCTTTGATGTAGATAATAAACAAAATAAATCAGATCCATTTGAAATTACGAAGCAAAATGATACGAAAATGAAATATATCGATACGATAGATGGAATGTGAAATCGAGATCTTCATACACTCTAACAAGTTGTTAATGATAATGCCTATATTCATAGCTTGATTCAAAGAACAATGGTGAGTGCCATGGAAAGAATGCAATTGAAAGCATAAAAATATGTAACGATTTCCTTCGGCGCTAGATTGATATTCACTATATAGGATTTCATGCTTGTATTTCATTAAAACTTCTTTTTATACGCATTTATAGAGAATCAAATCGGCTATCTTCTGAAAAAGATTCAAGTCTCGACGATAAAATTTAATAGAGAACAGCGTAAGATACAAAATGATTTTTCTATTTTCGTCATCTTTTGGAAGTTGTCAAAGTGCGTATAACTTAATTCCGTATTCTGTCAATGATTATTCAGCATGATCAAACATACTCTATTTTCCTCTCATGTAGTAATTTTATCGCTCAATTTCTTCTTCGTCGCTGTTTATATTTTGCTGGTCTTCTGTTGATTTGGTTTCTTCCCACGTGATCTTCCGTGTATTCACAACTTATAAATGTATTGACATCAGCCTGCCACGATTTGGTGTTCATGACACTATAGTAGTAATAACAGTGCTGCTGACGTTCAACATATCGAACTATTTTGAGCTAACATGAATTTATGCAATCTTTTATCACAAATGAAATGTGTGTGTGTGGGCGATAATTTACTTGATCAGTTACCCCGAAAGATGTAAAATATATCCACTTCAGTTTTCTTTTCATTTTCCAATTTGCTGAGATTTTTTTGTTAAAACAGTATACTAATCTTCATTGCATGAGTTTCTTTCCAATCAACACACAAACAGATATCCTACAAATACAAATGATATATAATTTCAAGACATGACAACGCTATTTTATGTCTCGTTTCAAGCAAAAACTCAGGCTTCTTTCAATCGTTAATCTATGTTAAGAAGGCGATCATTGTCAAACAACGTATAATTTATGTGCTGATATATCATTTGTCTGCAGGAAGAGTATTCAATATTGAATGTTGTTCTTCGCTCAAAACATAGATCAGAGTTTTTGTTTTCTAATTTTTTATAAACGTGAAAGGAAAAATGAGGAAATGATCTCAGAAAAAAAACCTCATTAATGTTGAATCAACGTGATTAGAGGAAAAGATTTCGGCTTATTCTATATATATGCGCTTATGGTTATATAGAGGCTAGTGTATGTATATGATGAATAGAAAGAATAAACAGAAGAATTAAAATGATTCATCTGATGACATGATGTATGTTGATGGGCGAATGATAGAGAAGTATAGTTTACAAAGTCTTTTTTTAATTCTGTGTAATCCAGTATATACCAAATGGTAGAGCAAAACTTCACCAACTTACAGTTAGCATTTAATGATCAAGTTTTTTTCATTGGTGCAAAATTAATCCTACAAAAATGGTCACTTGATGAAGACCTCCATGAATTTACACAATATTTTGAACACCAACGGTTATCTCATTCGCCTTACTGGTATGAGGTGGCCTCTCGGTTTAATCCTTCGACCAACAATGGATTAGAAAAGCTTGAACGGCCGTATAAAAGAGCAGTATACCATGAGAAATAAATTATAACATGATCCATTTCTACAAATCGCAGAATGTTGAGCGATTGGTCAATAGATATTAATAAATATAAAATTATTGTCTTTCGCTACCATAGTGTACTCTGTTTATTAGTAAAAACATAAACTAGGGCATCATATTTCCGTTTTCTCTTTAGAATATCCAACCGAGATCTTTTCCTCTAATTTTGCTGATTCAACGTTAATGAGTTTTTTTCCGAGTTCATTTCCTTACAATATGTCCTCGGAAAAAAACGAGCCCAATTTCATCATTTTTCGGACTAATTTAGCACGTTGAGATCAATTCCCTTATTTTTTTCGAGATCATTTCAGCGTCTTCCAACATGAAAGTTATAGAAAATGATTCTATTTGTGTCTTTTTATCTTCATTAAAAAAATGTCATTTAATAAAGTCTTCAGTCCAATATGAATCAGAATAAAGGAGAGTCGTTTGAATGGTTGCGTGAATATTATCCTTTTCAAGCTTTCATGTAAGCAACATTTTCTTGATAGGAAGAGAAAATAGCTTAGAAGGTTCTATTCTATGAAACAGCAAAAAAAAACAACATCATTAATGCATCACATCATGTTAAAGACTAGTAGCAATACGACAGTCGACGGTGTTCTATCCGTATTCAACTTGTTCAGTGCTTATTATCCTTTGACACTTGTCATTGTGGGTACCATAATCAATCTTCTTACATTTGCCGTTTTCTGTCGATCAACATTTCGCGACACGAACAGACGACCAACACTTCATTATATGCGTGCCATTGCCATCATTGATATTCTTATGTTATATGGTTGGAATCTTGATCATTATCTTTCAACTATACATGGGTTTAGCCTTCAATCTTATTCAGTATCCTCATGCAAGTTTTTTTCATTTCTCAACCATTTTGCATCGCAGGTATCAGCTTGGCTTCGCGTATTCATCACTCTCGATCGATATTTAGCATCAAGCCATTTTCATCGAACCTGGTTCAGTCATTCCAAAAGTGTCCTTATTATTATTGGATCCGTCGTGGCCTTTTTTACTCTATTCAATTTTCATTTCTTTCTATTTGCTTGTTATTACAATAGTGATGGTTCTGTCAACGTGCAAGGTACTTTCTACCAGATTTATCCTAAAATGGAGATTGTTCATTTCGTTGTATACAACTGTATACCATTTATATTAATGACTATTTTCAATAGCGGTACAATCTATCATATGAACTGTATTCAAAACATGGCAAGAGCTCAAAATAGACGCATTCAACATCGAGCCATTTCGTTTACACTTATTTTTTTGACATTTCTCTTTTCAATCATGACTATGCCATCTACAATTATTTTTGGATTTTTCTCTCATACTACAAGTGTAACTCTTCAAAATTTATTTGATTCATTACTTTACACTTATCATGTCATGGAATTTCCGATTTATTTTATTGCTCTTTCTGAATTCCGACGAGAAGCTTTGGCAATGATATGTATCAAGTGGAAACCCGTACAGATTAGACCAATACTTACGAATACAATGCTGGTAGCAAATCTAGCATAAACCAGTATTTCAAATATATACACGAATTCGAATGACTAACATGTATACACTAAACTTTGACAGCAATCATCTGTACTATTTGTTGCGTATAAATTTTTCCCAACTTTCCAAAACCAGTAGACAGTTATTATTCAAGTGGTGTAAAGTTGTGTTTATGCGTGTTGAAGGATCTTTGCGGCATTTTCTATATTTTTGCGAAAGCAACAATTTCAGGAACGGATGTGGCGAGTAAAATCAATGTCATGAAAGTGCATATTCTGAAGTATTTTTCACCTACTTCTAGTGGTTTCACCTTTTCATCATGGATGGTTCTATGAGTATTCGAATATCGATCACAAAAACATGAAGGTCATTAAAAACATTCAATATTGCCTATTCTGTATAGCATCTTGCGTTGATCAGGCTGGTAAAAAAGATTTGAGTGTGGGTGTGGGTGTGAATGTAGGTGTGGATGGGCTTTTTTTATTTACTCACATTCACACCCACACCCACACCCATCAAACAAGGAATTCAGCTGGATCTTTTCCACGATCTGTAGCTGTTGGTGATTTCAACAACGACACTCGACCAGATATCGTTGTCGCCAATTATGGTAGCAATAATGTGAGTGTTCTTCGTGGATATGAGAATGGTTCTTTTGCAAGAGAAACAAGATATTCAGTTGGATCTTTTCCACAATCTGTAGCTGTTGGTGATTTCAACAACGACACTCTACTAGATATCGTTGTCTTCAATTGGGTTAGCAATAATGTGAGTGTTCTTCTAGGCTAGGACTACATAGTTTTTGTAAAGGAAATTATGCTCATGACTGGACAAGGTTCCAGACCACAGTCGTTAGTGATTAGTGATTTCAATAATGATGATCTAATAGATAACGGCGTCGTCAATGCACTTACTCACAGTATTGATATATTTCTTGGATACGGCAATATGTCTTTTACAAGTCAAGTAGCATATTCAACTCCCCCATATTTATCGCCATGCGCTATGGCTGTTGGTGATTTCAACAACGTTACTCGAGTGGATATCGTTTGTGGTAGTTGTGACTCAGATAATGTTAGTATTTTGCTTGGATATAGCAATGGTTCTTTTGGAAATCTAATGGCGTATTCAACACGTTCAAATTCATCTCGATACTCTCTAGCTGTTGGTGACATGAACAACGATAGTATACAAGATATTGTCATCGCGAATCATGACAACAACAATCTAGGTGTATTTATGGGATATGCTAACCGTACATTTGCAAGCATCATCCTATTTCCGTTGCACTATGGATCCAATCCATTCACCATTGCCATTTGAGACTTCAACAATGACAGAAAACTAGATATTGCCGTTGCTAATAATGGAACTGAGTGTTTAAATATTCTCTTGCAGACTTGTTAGCCTTTCATCTCTTACTTTGTACTTTTTTATTATTCACTTGATTGTAATGTTCTTAAATTTAGATAAAAGCTTTATTTAATCATTCAAATGCTTTTCAGTTCGAAAGATGGATGGACGGATGGAGAAAGAGGATGTATTTGTTATGTGGATGTGGATGTGAGGTTTAGGTGAAGAAAAGACAAACATCCGCACCCCACACCTACATTTCAATAGATTCATGCAATCTGTGAAGATATTTCAGCTATACGAAAAATCCTTTCTAAAGTCTCTTCTGAAGGCCACGAATTCAAGTATAAAATCAAAGATAGTCGAAAAAACAGCGCTTTTGTTCAAGTATGTACTAAACCCCTCCCCATATTAGAAGCCCCCGGGGGGCTTCTAATATGTCTATCATATGAAGCTTCTGGAGGGGGCTTCTATTAAGTCTCAAAAAAATTTCGTAAACTGCCAGGAAAAAGGGTTCGCAAGGGTTTTTAGCGACTTTCAATTTTTTTATGAGTTTTCCAGAGGATTTTTGACATTATTTTCAGATGTTAGCTAAGCTAGATAAGAGTCAGCCAACTTTTTACCTGAAAATCGAAAAATTTTAGCAGTTTTAGCATGAAAATGCGAAAAAAAATCTTGAAAATTTTAAAATTTTTTCGAAAAATTAGGGGGGCTTCTAATACGTCAAACACGTTGTTCATCTCAGAGGGGGCTTCTAATAAGGTGGGGCTTCTAATATGGGAGGGGCTTCTATTATGGGGAGGGGTTTAGTAAATCGATCATATGTATGTAGTACAAGACAAAAAAAACATCTATCAATAGATATTTTTTATGATAAATTAAGTAATAAAAAGAAACGAAAAGGAAAAGAAAAAATTGGACACAAGACAAACCTTGGAACAATATTGATTTTTCAAAAATTCAAATGAACTTTTCATTTTTTTCCTCTCTATCGTCTTTCTCTCTTTTTGTTCTCTCTTATTTCGGCATTTTATCTTCTCCTTTCCCTCTAGTTCAGTTCGTTCATTACGTGGAAGCTTCACTAACATTTTCCGAATGTTCGATGGGGTGTGGGCGTTGATAAAGACAACTAACTCAGACACCCACATCCACCCACACCCACACTCTCCGATAATTTATATAAGTTTTTAGATAGGTGATTATAAATACGAACATTTTCGAAAAGATACAGCTTCAAAGCACGTATATCGACTACAAAAATAATAGCAATTTTGATTTATTCATTTGTTAGACGTTTTTTAAAATAGTTTATTTTTGAAGCTCTGACTATGTGTCATAAATTTATAAAAGCAAGAGGATGTGATTTCACGCTTTAGCACGCGCTAGAGGTCATATTAACAAGTTTTTTGTTTTAGCCTTTGATTCTGAGTTAGTTTTTGTTATACGATCCTGACTCATATTGTTTATCTTGTTCTAGTAACAAAGGCAAATACGCATTGGGCAAGAAGAATAAATATTATGAAATTACAATTGTGAATAAAAACACTACATCAAAGCACGTTTTTTTTATTCGACTGCCATGGCTGATAAGGATGGTTCTGTAACTAATTTTGTCAATATTAATCGCCGTTTATGGAATGATAAAGTTGATTATCATGTTGTATCATCCATGTACAATGTTGCTGGTTTTCTAGCTGGTGTTGATTCATTAAATAAAATTGAAATTGATTTGTTAGGTAATATACAAGGTCAACGTATTCTTCATTTACAATGTCATTTTGGACTTGATTCACTTTCACTTGTTCGACGTGGTGCACAACATGTTACTGGCGTTGATTTATCTGATCGAGCTATTGATAAAGCTCGGGAGTTAGCTGAAACTCTCAATCTTACAACATCGACAAGATTTATCTGTTGCAATATCTATGATTTACAAAAACATTTGTCATGTAATCAAGGTGAACTATTTGATATTGTTTTCACTTCATATGGGGTTGTAGGTTGGTTACCTGATATTAATAAATGGGCATCTTTAATTTCTCAGTATTTGAAACCAAATGGTGTGTTTATGATGGTAGAATTTCATCCTGTTCTATGGATGTTTGATGAAATGTTTTCACGTATTGAAGAATCATATTTTAATCAGAAAACGTTCATCTGTCAACGTGATGGTACTTATACTGATCGTAATGCTCCAATATCGAATTCAAGTGTCGAATGGAATCACAGTCTTAGTGAAATTTTTCAGGCACTTATTGACCATGGTCTTCGAATTAATGTTCTACAAGAATTCGATTATTCACCCTATGATTGTTTTCTAAATAGTGTTAAGACAGACGACGGATTTTATCAAATCAAAGGCTTGGAGAAAAAAATTCCTATGATATATGCTCTGAAGGCAACTAAATCTGTTTAAGATCTATATTTTTTGAAATAAGTATTTCTGTATTTTTAAGAAAGATTTAGGACTAACATGTTTGTTTAAAATGTCAAGAAAAAAAAGAAAAATAAATATTAATGATGACAACAAAAGCTAGATTATAGCTTGATACGGATGACAAACGTATTTTCTTTTAGCAAATTTTAATTAATTTATGTAAAATGTTTATATAAAGATATTTTTTATATTTTTTTGTTGATGCCTCACTGTAGAGTATGCGTTGAAGGGTTTACTAAGCGAATTATTATTATGATTAATTTGAAGAAAATAGCCATTTATTTGTGTAGAGTGTCGGTCATTCCTTCACTCAAACATCCACCGCATTATCACAGAAGCATATAACATCATTTTTACCTGCAAACTAAACAGAGGTATTACAATTTACCCTTCACTAAGTTTTTATTACCATAAATTTTTACGAAAACAGCGTTCTTGTGTGTGCTCCTCAAGGATAATTACTCTCAAGAAAAATAGACTGGGAGAAATTTTTTTTTATGGAAATTC
The DNA here is from genome assembly GCA_905250075.1 of Rotaria sp. Silwood1. Classification (NCBI taxonomy): domain Eukaryota; kingdom Metazoa; phylum Rotifera; class Eurotatoria; order Philodinida; family Philodinidae; genus Rotaria; species Rotaria sp. Silwood1. The sequence goes on along the minus strand of CAJNOP010000946.1, from coordinate 45,992 downwards.
TTATAAATAAATAAATAAAATAATTCGATGATAGATGAAAATAAGCAAGAAATCAGAGCCACATGAATTGATTTAAATCTTATCGAACCATATTTGTTGTATTGATATTTGCATCGTTATATTAAGAAGAATGTCGACTTAAACACTTGCATTCATCACAGCATTATTAGTTATATGAATACTTTTGATTGTTTGTAAATCATATTATAAATCTTCAAGTGGGGATTTATTAATTACATGTTTTATAATCATACCTATTATTAGACTTGTACTAAACTAATACAAATGGCAGGCGTAGAAGAAAATATTTCTATAATGTATTTTTTTCTTACATTTTTATTGTTTTTTATTTCATAATCATGAATACATGCAATCAGTGCATTATTATGTCTGTGCGAATCTTGAAGAAGACCTTACTTGTTCGGTGTTCGAATGTTTGCTGTCAGGTATTATTTTCTGCTTGTTCGATGCAGTTTTTAATTTGACATACCATTGTAACTATAAGATATAATATGAAATAAATGAATTGATTTTTGATACGGAACTTCGTATTGATGTGGAATCATCGGAATGCGTATTCAAGGAATCGCATATAAAATATTATTTTGTGGTAGACTTGGGCGAGTTATTTTAATTACTATTTGTAATAAATATTCAAACAGACTTTATCTATCAATCAATATTGGTTTTGAGATACACATGATTGTTGCAAAAAATGAATCAATAGCAGTCGTACTTGTTCGCTAAAAGTACGATATTCAAGTATCAATACATTGAAAACTCTCTAACTTACATATCAGTATTATCTTAGTCATTGTTTCGATCATAGTCTCTGGAGAAATATCATCTTCTAGCGTTGTATACGATTGTGACTCGTTGGTAGTGATATTTTCCGTTTCGAAATAATCAATAATTCGAAGAGTTTTGCCTAAGCTATGGTCAATTTTTTTCTAATATTGATTTATCTGATCCAGAATTATGTTAAAGTGGTGGATTCCGTTGAATAACGATAACTGTAAAATACTTTTCTCAAATTATGTACAGAAGTTCAATAAAGGAATGATTGTAATGCTAATACTTACTTGCCTATTTCCTGTAAATTTGAGATCATGGATACAAAATATCATTGACGTATTGTTAATTATTTAACTAATCAAAGATAAATCTGATTCTCTCATCGTTTGACATACAGATTCGTTATGCCGAAAATAACTGTCTTCAGTATGTTTGTTGACAAAGAATACAACAATCTGTTGATCCATAAATACATGATGCATTCAATTGACGAATAATCGTCAAATTCCGTTGGTATTATACTAAATCATGATATAGTTCCTATGAGCACAGAAAAGAATAGAATTAGTCGAGCATTACAGTTATACAGAAATGCATAAAGATACTATTGGATAGATGACTTGTGTGATTAAACCTCATGTGTTCACATGTACATCTATATGCATGATTGCGAAAATAAAAATTGAGTTTTCACTTCGATGTTTACACTGTTTTTTCACTCTTATCAATTGTAAATAAAATGTTATTACGATCTTTCAACATCAGTTTATACGAAATAATAATTGAAATAATAAAAACAATTTGTGAATATTAGATTGATTTTAAAACTACATGTTTTCTCAATTATTTCTGACTTTTTCGTGCCAATTTAGAGTTGTTGTCAAAGTAATAATACTTTAAATTGATGTATTTTCATAAACAAGAGGATCACCTTCTTGTTTACACCACCGCAAAAAAGAGATTGATCTAATTCCCGACTGTGCATGGGTAAGTGAAAACCTCAATATGCTTGACAGGAGCTCACTACTAATTGATCATTATGATCATTTTCAGTTACTGAACCTATAATATAAAACTCACATTCTATATATTACTATTCAAACTCTTTTAATAGCTGAACTTCCTAAAGATTTGTCAGTGTGTATAAATGCGGGTGTGAAGATGTCGGTGTAGGACTTGGCTTGCAAATCATAATCTTCCCTTGAACTGCATCTACACCCACACTAAGCATTTGAGTAAACAATTATCTTTTGCTTCATGATGCTTGTCAAAAAAACAATCCTTCGACAGAGAACTCAATTCTGTATCCATCACTCTCAATTATTGGGACAGCACAGGTTTAGAAGTGAACACTAGGAAGAAAGACTTTTATCGGCAACTAAATTTCGTTTGTTATTTGAACAGTGAAAAGTTTAATTATTTTACAGAGTAGAGCCCGTCAAGTTATACCTGGACAAGAGCAAGAATTTGTTTCAAGGCTTCTAGAGGTGTCGCTGACATATTTACTATAATAATTCCAAGAGTCTTACACTGGTCTACTAGTATTTTGGAGTATTTGAAAACGTAGATTAAATTGGGTGTGGCTATAGGTGTGGGATTGATGCTAACATCCGCGCCCAATTTTATTACCAAGTAAAAATATGACATAAGGATTTTATTTCACTATGATCTGTTTATCACATTGTAATAAAATTTGTCCGCGGGGATATATGTTTTTTAAAGTCATTAATTAAAGTCAAAAAGTCACACAGTCAGTCGTTTCCCTCTTACCACATTCACACCAAATCTACTCTGAATGGTTCACATCACGATAAAATTTTCCTGTCATAAAACATCTTTGAAATAATTTCAAAGCTTATATAAGTATTGCGGGATAATTGGAATGATAGAAGAAAAATCTTTTATTGAGTATGAGATAAGAGTGAAATATTGTGTTGCAAAGAATGAATCATGTCCGAAGAAAAATCTAATAACATGCACGCTAGAAGGAAGCATAAAATGATGTTAAAACGACTCACATTTCTATTGCAAACTTTGGCGTACAACAAATATTTGTAAGTAAGTTTGTTTCGCTTTTTTCCTATACGATATGCAAAGATTACGTGTAATTCAATCTATCAGGAATAATTTAAGTATGAAGCAAGAGTTTGATTCATGATTTTTTACGTTTCGAGCAATGCAAATAAACTACTATCGGCACCAGAAGTCAATGCATTCGGATGTTTTTCGAATAACTCCCGATAGGAACAAGACAGAGATCTGATTTTCTCAGCATATAACGATCTTGGTTTTCTTGGTTCGAAAATTAACCAATCAGTTGAATTTCTTCATGAAAGTTTTGAGGATGAAATTTTCCATTACATTTTGTTTTGTAACATAACCATTCTATACGAAATAATTATTCTTTTTCTATCTACGCAAAGCTCATATTTCTCCTAGAATGTTCCATTCAGTAAATATGAGGATTTCCCAGAAATTCTGGTTTTCGTACAGTTAGTGTCTGATCACTCCAAACAGGTCTAGAAAGAGATTATCGACCATGCTGAGTTCAATGGGGATAGCTTTTCCCCCACCACAGTGTCGAAACAGTCGATATTTTGAAAGTCCTGTGTACAGATGTTAGATTAATCTGAAATAATCGAAAATATCACCAATGGACTCAGCATGGTTGATGCTCTTTTTCCAGACCTATTTTCGAGTGATCAGAGGCCCACTGTATGAAAATCATCATATTTGCTGGACGTAACATGTTAGGAATATGACCTTTGCGTAAATAGAACGAGAATGATTTTCTCTATAGAATAGTTATATTAGAAAACAAAATGTAATGGAAAATTTCTTTGAAACTTCACCCTCAAAACGCTGTCGAATGTTGAACACTCTAGATCTCTATCTTCTTTCTATCGAAAGTTATTCAAACAAAAGGATATGGATTTTGATCTTTCATTGACTCTCCACCACACTATCATCGACACCTGCATACCTAGTGCGAGTAGCTAGATTCTGTTTCACGTTTGAATCTTTCAAGGATTACGCTAACGGCATTTTCTTTACAATGTTCTATAGGAAAATAAACAAGAAGTATTTTGATCAATTATTTCAAATTAATAATAATTGTACTTTCATCAACATTTAAAAGCATATGAAACACGTGCGAAAGAGTCGCTTTGGTGACATTGATGTTTCATTTTAAAAACTTCCACCGGTGTACAGTTAACGCAGTGCAAAAGAGGTTACACTGGAAAAAGCACTTGAATCTATCGAGTTTCAAATCAACGAATTACCTCGTTACATAAAGGAGACCAAACAAAAATGTCCTTTTCGATCAGTCCATGGACTAGTACATGATCAATCAGCTGCTGTATACATTTACACAATGAAATGGGGATGATACTGCTTTGTATCGTGTATTAAATAGGAAATTACGATCAGAAAATTAACAAGCACTTAAGATATGGTTTTCATATTTAAAATTATTTGATACAGCATTGGATAAGTTACCTACTGTTAAACAGGTTGTATGGAGAGATGTACCTCTTGACATTGTCAAGAGCCTCTCCAAAGATCAAACTCTGACATGGTGGAGTATTAATTCATGTTCGTTATCAATCGACATTATTAGAAATTTCCTTGAGAAAGACAAAAGTTCAACTCTTTTTCTCATTGAAGCCGCCAATGGGAAAAAAATTTCTGGTTACATCTAGTATGAGAACGAAGATGAAGTTACTTTACGAGTGAGTACGGAATTTTGTGTAAAAACCAACACGTTAGATCATCCGAATGGTTCACATGTTGTACACTTGATTGAAATTGATGATAATCCTGTGTCACCGAGTAAGTTATTTACACTTTATCTTGATTAAATAATGTTTTGCACAATACAGATTTGCGAAGTAATCAAAGCTATTTGATTACTATTTAATGTATATATAGGATAAAGACAGAAAATCAACGATTGTCAAAATTTTTTTAACCAGTGCAAAATGTACAATTTCAGTAAAAAGAAAATCCTAGTCTCAAAATTTTGAACAAATACAAAAGGATGTTCCTTCGTTTATCTATGAAATTCTTTCTGAAGAATAATTTTCGTTAATAAAATAGTATTCAATAGACTCTGATTGTTTTAACATCATCAAGTGATTAGATATAACCTCTGGAGCCTATCGAAAAAAGTTAGATCCAATATTGCATGGCCACAGAAAATCGTGACTTTCGTCAAAAACCAGTCGAACCAAACCTGAATTTTGCCAGAAGGTAACTATTAGGATCAAAATGGTTTGAAATTTTCTAAAATTTGCGGCGAAGTTTGAATGACTGGAATATATTGATGAACGATTTAAATAGCGCACTTTATTACTTTTGTGTAAATATATCCGTGCATTGATCAAGCTATAACTTTAAAAAATGATCAATATCAATGTTCGTAAGTCGATCTAGACGAAAAATAAAACTTTCACTATTCGTACAGGAAAAATAAAAATTTTTCTGAATTATTCCATGTCTCCTGCAGCAGATACTTACAAAAGCCTTATTTGTGATTTAATGCAATGTGTATAAGAATAAAGATGGTAAATTACTAAAAATGAACAATAAAGAGTCAAGAGCAACAATGCAAACAAAAACAGATCATCTTAAAAAAAAGAGAAAGTATTTTTTCGAAATGTCAAAAGGAGTAAGACGGATTCTTATTTTGTTAATCAATTACGTTGGACAACAATGATAGTCTGCAAAAGAATTTTCAGTTTACACATTTTAAATTAGCCAAATAAGATAGATGAGTTTAAGAGGGCAACAATTCATTTTTTATATTTTTTATCAATTTTAATCAAAGAAATTAGTTTAATCAAAAGAAACTATCTGTATGAAACATCTTGATTTTGAACATTGTGCACTCTCGTTTTAAGTATTTCCGACCAATTAAGACTGTATGTAGAATTCGGTTGTTAAAATAAGACGTTTCACACAATTAGGAAATAATATTAGACTTTTATATTTAAACTTGATAGAAAAATCTAAAAAATTCTAGCGTTTATCCTCGACGTTTTCATTAAAAAAATTAGCTTATTCATCTGACTCAATTTTATAATAAGAATCTAGTTTTAGCTCTTTTCTCCTTGGATGAATCCTGCCTCATAACTCAAAAAGAGCTTCCCTAATAAGTCTTTTAACAAAATACTTTTATTTATATGCATGCTCAAATATCAAGTTCGCTTTTATTTTTGTAAAATTTTTAGTAGAATGTCTATCTCGACTTTCTAAAACGTATTTTTATTTGAACTCTAATTCAGCATTTACTTCTACTTATACTACAAGCTGTAGAAGTTTAAAATATGCACAAAGATTTTGTTCAATACAACTAGAAAATTTAACACTGAAGTAATATGTAAGTCTAGCCTAGTAGCATGCTTACTGCTTCATAATTATAGCTGCCTTCAGTCTAATCCAATTTGCAGCAACAAAAATAACTAGTTTGAACGCGTTCCTAAAACCTTAGACTAAGATCCACTGACATATGAACACGTTGTTAAGACAAATTTAGTGTTCTTCTGAGACGCGTTTTATCACACAAGGACCATTCTTTTCAAACAAAGTTCTTAGCACTTCAGAACACGGCTTTTTTTATCAAGAAGGATATGGGTATGGGTGTTCATTTCTCTTTGTTCTCAGAGCCAAACTGATACTCACACCTACACCCACACCCACACCCATACACACCCACACCCACACCCCTACACACCCACACTCTACCCACACCCAATGTGCTTGAATTAAATTTTATACAAAAAATAATGCAGATTTTATTTACACCAACGCGTTTTATGTTTATTTATTAAAATATTGAAACACTCTTCAGGGCACTGCATTATAAGATAAAGCACAGAAAGAAAAATTAGTGGCGTATCCAGACGAGGCTGAAGGGAGTTTTGTCTTCTCTAGAAATGTTTCTGGCTTCTCTGGTTGAAGGAAATTACCTATCACTCGTGTATGAATAGGAGTATACAAATAGTTTACTCACACTAGCAAGTATTTATAACAGTGAGAAGTTCAGATTTTCAAGAGATATTACTTAAATAAATGTGGAAATCTCGGATTTAAATCTGAAAATTATGTGTACTTCAAAAGGTGAATGAGACAGATAAGTCATCCTAGAATGTGTGGACATAAAAATTATCCCGGCAAACCTTTTCTATAGACACTTGATGTCGATCAATTAGAACGTAGACAAAAACAGCACCAATTTCCGTTTAATTATCTTTGCAATAGGGGAGCTTGCCTTCTTGTTTCTTTATGTTTTATATACCATTTTGTAGCTCGTGAAATTCTCTATCGAGTGCTGTATAATACTTGGGGTTTTCTGTGACTATGATAGGAAAAGTTTTTTACGAAAGTGGCGATACGTCGATCTTCGCATAGGAAAGCATAGGGAAAAATGACTATTTTTGCAATAACTCAGCAGTGGCTCGACCAATCATTCTCATCTTCGAATTCAATCGAGATATTGTTGAGACTAAACTGTGTAGAAAATTTCAACGCGATCGGGCTCTCCTTTCAAAAGTTATCGTGTAAACGACCGGACACACAAAACGGTTCTAAAGTGTACTCACTTTTTGAGTACACAAAAACGTGAGAACTTCTCGAAAAATATGATAGTAGAAGCCAAGTTTTAGATGATAAGCTCGTGAAAATCAATTCATTTTGCGATTAGTCATAGGAATTCTGAAAGAGGAGACTTTGGTGCATCTTCCTATGATAAAACCTCAAACTCAATGTGTCTTCGGAAAACTAAGTTTTCTGAGGGATAGGCCCCCTTAAGCTAGAAGTTCATCTAAACTTGTACTTTTGTAGCTGATGCTCTAGTAAATGACATTGTCGGTTGATGTGCTAGTAACCATATGGTTTTTTTGTAGAATTTTCAAGGAGTATGCTGCATTTTCACGCCAATGTCGCGAATGTATTTTCCTTGGTGATCCTCTCAGTAAGTTGAATATACTCTCTTGTCTCGGGTGCGTGTGATTACTGCTGTCTTCATGCAGTTAGTTTAGATTTCCATTGGATATTTGTGTGTAGGTGTCAGTTTGATTGGATGAATTAATGACAAAAATCATCACAGGAGCATGCATACCATCGTGCACAAAGACACTGATGTGAATATAAAGATCCACACTCATACCCATCCTCTTTCAAACGTTGGATACTAGTTTTGTTGAGGGCTATAAAGCAGTATATCATATCAAAAGAGCCGAATATTCAGTCAAGGATGAAGATCTTTGAATCTCAATGTATTGACTATTTTTGTCTGGTGTTCACAATTCAAAATTTCAGAAGATTTTTTTTTTATTGTTTGTGATAGCGGTTGGATAGACCACGTCAAATTACATTAGAACAGGTCATGTTTCAAATTTTATCCAGAAAATTCTACGAAACTAGAAGTTTCAGTAAATTTTCACTTTTATCTCAAAATGTCGATATCTTGAAGTTTTCTTTTGTAAAATTTTTTGAGTGGTCTAGAAATATGACTTTTCCTGTATAACTCACCGAGTTCTATCCAACCATCATCATAAACAGCAAAAAAGATCTCCCAAAATTTTGAACTGTGTTCACTCTACATACACGGCCAACACTTTTAAGTTCAAAGATCTCGGTCTAGAAACGTCATCAGAACGTTATATTTTAAATTTCTTAGTGTGCCAATGAGACCTGTAATTTAACTCGAATACGTCCAATGTCCTTGAGTTACAGCACACAGCTCTTCATTGTAAGATAAAAAGATTTCGTCTATTGACAGGAATATCATTTTTTGTCTTCTCATAATCTTTCTTTTCTTCTTTTTGTTTATCACAATATTTATGGCGTCATAACCTCGAGAGCAGAAAGTATAACATAACAACTAGGTAAAACGGTTCTCTTCTGTAGAGGGTGTGAGGGTGTGGGGTGTCGGTGTGGATCTGCGTCTCGGTGGGCATATGGATGACGAGAAGACCAATACTCAAACATTACTTCCACATCTATACTCAAGCCACAGACACATCTTACTCATGCGGTGTATATGAAGCAAAAATTGTTTGGTATTGTTCACGAATAAATTGTCATCACTCAACCTCTAACAACTATTGAAAACTTTGCTCAAAAAGATCATATTCAGACAGTGAATCAAGTACGCTGAAATCCATAACAGCTTTTCAAAAGAATCATCGAAGTTTCTCTCAAATACTAAAAACCTGTCGTTCAGATGCATAGCAAAGTACTAGGGAGAAACGCGAAATCTTTGTGTCGAGTACTATAATTTTTTTTTCTACTTAAACTAAATTGAAGACAAAATTTATAATGGTCCACATTGTCTAGGTCCTTACGGATTTCATCAATTGACTGATAGTTAGAAAGTAGCTGCGCATTCGAGCAAATTTTAATGATGTTCTGGGTAATGTGGTAAATTTGTTTCAACAGTGAAAAGATGTAGTCTAATAGTAAATAATGACAACCGACAATGGTGCTATCGGTGTCGCAACCACTGTAGCCTTAGATCGTCAATTATTGGGAATGATATTGAATATCAAATCTTTTTGTAGCTAGAATGAAATGGCTTGGGAATTTTTAATGATAATATATTTTTTTCTTCTATTGTTGTAAAATCAGAAAAAAAACTAAACATTAATTAATTAAAAGAAATCACTGTTAAAATCTAAAATAAATCGTCAACATATCAAATGAGAATCAACTCGGTTGTTATTATTGTTGAAAGAAGAGTCATGATTAGAAAGATGATATATCAATTTGATTGTCATAAAAGAATCTAATATGTTCTTCATTTCTCAATCTTCGCTGAGGTTTGATTTGCAGAGGACTGGCACGATCGGTCCATAAGAATTTGCGCAAAAAAGTCGAGAATGTTCCATTTCGTACAAGAATAGAATCAAGTGGACCAAGCTTTGTTGAACTTCGATTATCTTTATAATTTTGATTCGCTTTGCAAAGTTGTTCTTCGACTTCTGTATTGATGGTATTCTTGAGAATTTGAATTTGTTGTGTATCAAGCTTGTGTCCTTGATCCTCAATCAGTTCCAGAAAGATGACGTATCTAGCCGGAAATACATCTAATCTTGGATACGACGCAAATTCACAAAAGTCAATCGGTATGCCTTGTTCTCTCCATTGGCAAATAGTTTGTCGAAGAGCATTCATCACATGTTGTTCATTTGTTTTTTCACCATATATATCCAAAAGAGTTCCAACACGATATGCGAGTGAAATGAGAGGAATTCTTGGTATTTCGACTGGTTCTTCTGGTAATGCAACCAAGTCATCGGCTCGGCAAAGAAATCTCGTGCAATTGATGACATCTCCCATTCTGTATCGAACCAACCCGGCGTCAGTTGTACAAACCAATTCATATCGATGTCCGGGTTCGATCTCTGAGATGAGAAGAGTTTTCGGTTGAGTCTAAACAAGAATTAGCATAGTAAACATAGAATAAAAAAATATAGCCAAAGACGGCGATACAGCTTAGATTTAGAAGATACCATGAGATCCCTGCAGCTCGAACTCGAACGAATAGTGTAGCATAAAAGTGTTCTCTTAGTATTTATGAAAATTCTCTTCCATGATTCCCTTAATTGAAACACTTTTCCTAATCAAAAGATAGCGCTCATAATTCTACTCCGATTTAATATACTATATATTGCATGAATATAACTTTTTCCATGTCTTTGGATGAAACGTAATTGCACCGTAAAATTAAGGACAAAGTGTAATATTTTTTTCTTTTCTAATATTTTTTTCTTTTCTAATATTTTTTTCTTTTCTAATATTTTTCAAAACGTTTTATATCATCTATCAATGTTGTCTTTATTCTTACGTAGTCTCAATTCATAGCTTTAGCCATTTCATTCCGTAAATTGCAATGTTCAGAACAGCCGGATGTGAGTTATGAACAGGAAAGAGGCTGACAATAACGGTACTGTTCATGAAAAACCAAAAATACCGATTAAGATGATGGTGTGGTCAGGTAGACGTGGAGGAGGGTTGACAGCGCCGGTAGTTTTGCAAAATGAAACAATCGATGCAACAAGATACATCAGTGACGCTCTTCCAATAGCTCTAAAATCCGACAACAATGTGTCAGGAAACTGTGGAACACACCAGCACCGTCGTGCTAAACCTCGCACGCATCACCTGTATCAAAAATGAGTCGATAGAAAGCGTGGAAAGGAAAAATATTGAATAGAAACATATCGAAAAAAAAGCAAAATGACGAAGAAGTAAATGCAGAAGGAGAAAGTAGAGATATCGAAGACATCATATGGGAAAATTAGACAACAGCAGACAGTTGAAAGCAAAATGTCGAAAAATCACATCTTGGTAATGAATTATATTATTAGTATCAAATAGAAGAAGATTGTTATTCGATGATATGAAAAAAGTAATAGAAATGAAAAGCTGGTTTTAAAAATCTGGATTCCGTTTTGGGATGTGGGTGTGGGTCTACATGTGGGTCTTCTCTTCATACACATACCCACACCCACACCCGTTTTAGATCGCACAGGGTATTTCTCGACTTTGATCCTATGCAAAATGGCAGCCGCTAAGACACTGTTAGTGATACAAGAAATCAATACTCTCATGCTTAATGATAAAACATTGGTTTTTTTTCGTACTTTCTTCTATATTTACTTCTTCAACATTTACTATGAGTTCTGTTGCCTTGTAACACTAGGGGCATCTTTAAACTATGTAATTAAATGAATACCTTTTTTTTTGCAGAAGAAGCAATTAGAAAGTAAAACTTGATCATACGAATACGAACTCATTCATGAGTCACTCGTTCTGTAATAAAAACGTATAATTCAATCAACTTTCATCAAAATCAAAGAAGAAGGGTATATGATTCAAAAAGCAATTCTTCAAGGTTACTGTTGGCGAGTTTTTAAGCAAATATTCATATCATTTCGACCTTTAAGAACAAGAATCTCTTTTACTAGCCGTTTGAAAAAAATAAAAGAAAGCATTTCAATTGATACGCGAATTAATGAGATAAAGAACATCCGAACTTTTTTCAAAAAGTAATACTTTGGGAAACAGAATCGGCTCCTTGAGTTTTCTTTGACTACTCTTCATGGAAGTTTTTCATTTAATTAAAAAACAATAAATGTTCTTGATCAACCAAATGCACTCTATTCTGTAGTAAACGGAAAGTGAAAGCTTCATTTAAAATTCGAATTACAAGCGCCTTACTTGCGGAATATCTTCTTCTTTGATGAATTCGAAGAATGCATATGTTGGTAATAGAAAGTACTCGTCAGTGTGAATACTTGCAATGGCACCAAAAAATCCTTCACTTGCACCATAGATAAGTAGATTAATTAAAGGTAGCCGTTCTCCACAATAGAATTGTATATCGGCTTTGTACATATGAAAAGTGCTTCCTATTGCCGCCGAAACATACTCCAGAGTTGGCCAAAGACGATGGAGAAGACCGGGAACATTCTTTTTCAAACATTCATTTCGAATATGTTGAGCTCGTTCCAATTGATACATCTCTCCTCCATGCTCGACAATTACTTCGTTCAATCTTTGATTCAAGGTCGATATGAAGTTTGAATCAGAAATATTCTTTCGAACCAGTGAACTATGATCAAAATTAGCAGTTGAAATACAAAGACTGATTTCTTCAAAATAATTTTCAATGAGCTTGATGCTGTGAATGAGTCCTGGAGCAAAAGCGACTGAGTATGAGTAAATATTTAGATTCGCAAGGGCAAAAACAAGTTGAACGAATACACTTGTCTCGAAATCAGTAATTTCTTGAATAATGTCCAGTGCTACAACATTATCACTGAACACCACTATGTCAATTCGAGAGAAGGATACAACAGCTGACAAATAATGACTAAGGGGACCGATCGGTGTGCCATCTTTTGATCTTGGAAACATCTCAGGCTTCTTCCCACTTTGCAGAAAGAATGGTCGTTGTTTAGGAGACGAAAATGATGAAGAAGGCAATGATCTTTGTATAATATGAGATCCCAATTGTGTTGACTCGTTAATTTTTTTCATTGTCGTCGAAGTTGCAGGAAGAAGTTTGGCTTTTGCCGTCGTTCCGGAACTTGTAGAAAAATAAACTATATTTTCGGACGACAGCAGGTTCTTCTCTCCATCGAGAACCATTCGATCAATATAATCACGATAGTCTTCATAAGTTGTCAATGGAACTTTCTCTTGAAACTCATCAATGGATGCATACCCATCTTCTTTTGAAGCCGTACTGTGCGTCGACAAGCATGAAATTGATCGATCCATAGAGAATGCACATGAGTGATTCTTCTGAAGAATTTCTCTCAATAGTTCATTGTTAGTAGTTTGAAAATTGCAGAGTGAACTCTGATAATACGACACAAATCGATCCAGGTTCAATTCTTGCAAGTTTGAATCCATTAATTTTTGAAGTTAAATGAGTGACTCTAACAAAGCTCCTGGGTAGTGTGTAGAAGAGAACTGTTTTAAATAGTTGTTAAATTATACTTTCTACTCTCCAGGTTATCACAGCATAAATGTTGTAATAAATACAAAGAAGAAAAGAAAGATTAGAAAACGATAAAAAAAAGAACTTTCTGTCAACAAACGAGTTGTTTTATCTTAAATGTAGTAAAAAATGATAACGAACAACGTAGTAACCTTTTCGTCGACCCTACAAGCTCTCGAGGGTGTGGGTGGATGTGGGTGTGGGTGGGTCTGGGTGGGTGTGGGTGCGTGGGTGTGGGTGAGTGTGTATGTTGGTGTTAATCTCCCTTCAACTACATTCACACCCACACCCATACGACTCCCCCCACACACATCCAGACCCATACACACGACTCCCCCCTCACACACCCACACCCACAATCCCCTCTACTCACGTTATCACTGCAATAGAATTAGGCATCGACGTTGTAATTCTATTGAGGTTACCGCTTGATGACTGGAAAATTATCGGTGGCAGCCTTAATCAAATTTGTGTGTCCTTAAAGAATGGTTCCGAGCTCGTTGTTAATGAATACGCCTTGAATAGAATCATTTTTACGCAGATCCATTCAAATTTGCCTAAGTTAATCAGACAGACAACAATAGCTGACGTTTACAAGGAAATTCGCAGAATCAAAACTAATCCTGATGAGCATCTACCATGTAACTATATTCTTTCTCCCATCGACGGGTTTTATCCTGATCAAAATCAATAAAATACTAGATTTATTCTAATTGAGCCGATAATCACAGAAAGAGTTGAAGATCACTGGCATTGATTATCATCTTTCAAGAAAATATGGACAACATTTGAAATCAACATGAAGTGCGATGTTTGGCAAACTGAACTTAGGGAACAATTCGATGCAATGCGAGAAAGCGTCTCATCAATAATGAATCAATATGAAGAAGAAAAGAAACTGAGGTATGAGTGTGGGTGGGTGTGGATGTGGGTGTGGGTGTTGGTCTGAGTGTGGATGTGAGTGGTGTGTGTGTGTCACAAGGAGTAACTTTCGTATAGCAGGCGAACATGAAAATTTTAAGTTTTTGAAAAAATTTATTGAGTAAGTGTTTTCAGAAAAAAGTGCATAGCAGATTTTGTAGAGCGTGAAAAGATCTGCTAGGTGAGATATTGATCGGATTTTTCTGTCACTATGGTGCTTATAAAATTAAAATGGAAACAAAAAAAATGATGTCCGCCTGGTTGCCCACTGTGTGTGGGTTGGGTGTGGGAAGGAGGGTAGGGGTGTAGGCGGGTGTGGGTGTTGGTCTTATCTTCATACCAACACTCACATCCTCACACTAACACCCACAGCCACAACCACACCCACACCCCTTGTGTAACATTCTTTATGTTGCTAAAGGCATTCATATTGACAATCTTATTTTATAAAGTTTCCTGTTTTGAAATTTGTTGTCTCATATCCAGCCCATTCGGATTTATCTCTCGACGACTTTGGTAGGTTTAATTAAATCTATCTTAGTGTTTCTTGAAAATTCAATAGAAAAATACTAGATAAATGAATATTGTTCCATTGAAATGATAAGTCGTCTAAAAAATCTTTGCGAGGGAAGAAGGGAGTTAAAGACATACTGCTGTTATGAAAAAGAGTTTTTTAATTGTTCTCAAAATGTAAGATGAAATTATAGACTCAAGATTGATGCGTTTCAAAGTATCTTCTTATTAGATAAGGCTCTCGCTTTCTTAAAGGAATCATTTATTTTGATCAACTAACAATATGCAGATTTAGGTTGGATTTCATCAATTTACTGATAGGAATCAAATCTTTTCCATTGCGTTTGATTATGTCCAAAAACTACACACATGCAATAGTAAAAAAGATATCTTGTATAAAACTTAAAAAAGATCTATGAAAAGTAATAGAAGAGGAAGTTTAAATAATTTGACTCAGTCATCTATCAATGATCAAATTAAAGTGAAGGAATTGTAATTCTTATCACTCTTCCCTTAAATGATGATTTACCTCAAGGATATCACTATCACATGTTATCACAATTTGATTCTGTGTTAGCAAATAATCCACAATGTTGTTATCTCTATTCATCGCAGAAATACAGTAAATGTAAGACAAGAAGCAGCATACCTGATGTTTGTGCTGTGTTAAAATGAACTATTAGTGTTCCGCTGGCCATATCTATACTTATATTGATAGAGAATACACAAACATCAAGAATTTTCAGAAGGATCTGTTGGTGCAATGGTTTTGCTC
The DNA here is from genome assembly GCA_905250075.1 of Rotaria sp. Silwood1. Taxonomy (NCBI): domain Eukaryota; kingdom Metazoa; phylum Rotifera; class Eurotatoria; order Philodinida; family Philodinidae; genus Rotaria; species Rotaria sp. Silwood1. Next base: position 30,471 of record CAJNOP010000946.1, on the reverse strand, counting down.
AATTCGTTCAGTTAATACATGATGGTGCCACTTTTCTGTACAATTTGAACGATTTGTTCAGGATTTTTGTCGATAAATTTATCAAGGATCAACAAGTTTTGCGCATACATATTACAGTGTATTGAAATAATTATCAAGACTACTACTTGAACTGTTTATTTGACTAGCGAATACTTCAGTCAGAGTTAGCAGACCTATTTGTGTTTTAGTTTTCAATCCGAAAGTTTTAAAACAACCAACGATATAACTATTAGCTATTTATATTAGCGTTCCGCAAGGCTTCAGCATCACCATTTTAAAGATCGTGATCGTGCAAAGTTCTCTTTTTTTTGAGTAAATTTTGGAAAATTTATATTCAAACTATCCAAACGAAAAATTGTTATTATGGGTGTGGGTGTAGGAGTGTATAGATATGTGGTCGCAGATCTCGTCTTCACCAACACCCACACCGACACTCAAGATAAGGTGAGAATAGACGAAAAATGGTGAGTATAGTTTCTTCATTCAATAATATAAACATTGTCAACTATTTGAAAAGTGTTTTAATAAGCGACGTTATCATCTCACTTCTACTAGCCAACAATTCCGCTGACTTGGATATTTCCATACCAAGTATTCCACCTTCAGCATTTTTATCTGGAATATTCGCTATATTGAATGCGACAGTTGGCGCAATATAGATCAATTCATTAATTGCATCTTGTCTAACGAGCAAATCTAAATGTGAATATCTGAGAGTTGCCATAATCACGGGACGACAAACTCTTAGAACTAATGCATGCGTTTCATGTGTACACTTGTCCAGTGTTAACTTTGTACGATATAAATCTTTCAATTGTGGGCAAATATCATTGAGAATATTTTCCAATTCACAGATATATTGATGATAGAAATATTCTGCAAGAATATTTGATGTTTGACCAACAATTTCTTCCAATTCAATACATAGTCTTTCGCGCAGCTCATTGTCAGTTGGATGTGAATTTAACTGAAGTTTTGAATAGCAATGTGCTTCAAACATCAGTTGTTCAATTGGATATGTACGTTTACGAAATCCTTCGGTGAGATCGAGAAAAGAGTCATGAAATTTTTGTCTAACACTATCGACAAATTTTGTACGTTCTTTGGTGACGATAGTTGTATGCCAGTGATTTGCTTTGGCGAAGGCAGGTTGAAAGATATTTTCATAGAAAATTTTGTCCCAATTCTCTGTGTTGTGTTGTTTAATATACTCATCTATTGACGTTATAGCCAGATTTTGTGGCCACAACTGATTTTGTTTGATTCTATCAAGTCGTTCCAATACATTCCGAACTAATCGCAACCGTCCCAAATCAACCAGCTGTTTCAAATGTGTTTTTGGTAATTCAAATTCAATAAATTTATTGAGACCATTTTTACTTCGTTTGAATCCCTGTTCTAAATCACCACCAAAATGATGTAGTTTTTGATTAATAACACGAAATTCTTCGGAGTTTTCATTCAGAATTTGCATCCGTGGACAAGCAGCATAAATATGTTCTGGTCTAAAATGTTTATCAATGAGTTCAGTAGAAGCTTTTTCATAATGTTCTTGATAGATTGTTGGAGTTTGACAGAGGTCAAGTTTGGTGATGATACCAAACGCACGTTGCATTGCTTCAAAATGATTTTGTTGAATTTCATGGAGAAGACAGATCTGTGGTTCAGTTAGACTTGGTTGTTGACCGTTGGTAAGAAAAAGGAATGCGTCAGCTGTTTTTATTGCTTGTAAACCGGCATCACGATGTTCTTTAATGGGGGAGTCAAAACCAGGAACATCTAGAAGTTCGTAGTTCTTACCTATCAAATACAAAAGGAGAAGTCCAAGTTAACACAAACAAGACTGATCTACTGTCTAGTACTTAAAGATTGTTAAAATGGAATAGATTATCAAGCATGGCAAAAGTAAGCATGCAGTGGTTTTTTGAGATTAACAGCTATAATTGTCAAAACGTGCGGCTTTAGAATGTTTTCTGGTTTTAATTGGAATTTTATTGACTTCAAACTATCGACCACGTCACTACATGATTCAAAATTTTCCAAGGCGGAGTTTTACATTGTTTGAAAAGGATTTTGTATGGTTAATAGCTATTTTTAACCGACGGCAAGTGAGCATAATGTAAGAAAAGTCGAATCGTTTCTACCCACGGGAACTCCTGTAAAAATGCTTTGCCCTCAAAACTAGTGTTTTAGTCGTTTTTGACCATTTAGAACTGAAGTTGCATGAAATTCGAATTATACAAATTTGAGAACCGAAACGACCTAATATAAAAATCGCGGTTAAAATCGACTGACTTGATGAGTCTCAGTGCTTTCTGAGGACGTCTAAAAGAGCTCGATCTTCTTCTTTACTATGTACCTGGTAGCTTATCCGTATAAATTGCAATTTCCTTAATAATATTAACATACAATTCACCGGTTATATAAACATGTAAGTGTTTAATAATAGCCATACGCTCTTTATTCGTATCACTTAAGTCATTAATACGAAAATGTTCTTCTGGAAATTTAGCTTTCAACATTTCTCGTGCTTGAATCATCTGATCTTTACGTTGTTGCACCTGTTGTGGATTTTCATCTGTTTTCTTTGTCATTTTATGAAAGAATAGATGAAACTCCTGCTCATCGTAAAATTTGACAGTGGCAAACAACTGTGGATCACCATTTTGAAGGGGTGGTTTGAGCACGGTACGTATCTGTGTACACCGTTCACTCGCCATCGGCAAAAATTCATAGCCAAGAAGTGCATTAATAAATGTTGATTTGCCAACTTTTTCTAAGCCGATAATACATATTGTATGCGATTGCTTGTTATTCAGTTCTTTCAATTTCAATAATTTCTTCTTTGTGTCATTTATGTTATTATCACTTCTACCAGATTTGGTTTGTTTATCAACAAACTCTACTGACTGTAAAATTTTAAAATAATCTTCAACTAATAAGTTGAATTTTTCTTTCATTTCATCTGTTGCATTATCATCAACTTTCTGTAAATAATTATTCAATTCCTGAAATGATTCAGTTGAGAGTACGGTATCACGTGCATTTTCCAGTTCCTTGTATGCAGCATAGATTTTACGTATTCGATTGTTGTTATCATATTTAATATTTGTCAGTTCGTGATTTTGCCATTTTTCACCTAATTTATGTTTAAAATGATCACGTTGGTGAAGAAACTCACTGAAGAGTTGTTGAAGCCAACGGTCGACTAAAGTTAGAGGAACGAAATGAATACAAAACCACTCTTTTCTCTCATATTCGGAAAAAGCGTATGTTAGAAAGCGATTAGAAGAAAAATTGAGATTGTGTCGAAATATGGAATGGAGCGGTCGATTTGCCGATGATCGATCCTGTCCGATCGAACTGTTCAAATCGACCCGTTTCCACCGATTTTTTGCCGATTTTATTTATCAATTTTTATGGTCCTGAAGCTGATCTATTTTGTTTATTTTCTATCGACTTTCATGGTTTGAACAGTACAGAAATATGAACTCGAAAGTCTTCAGCTGAAAAATTTCTAGTCAGCATAAAAATCCTAGCTCTATATTTTGAGCTCGGACTTTTTTATTGTCATGGTCAATATATTTATAATAGTCACGAAAAGTTAGTCAATCGTTAGTTATTAAATTTTCTCTAAACTAAAGATTTTCTACCTTGAAAGTTCAAACTCACTTTTCTAGACTGCTTTCAATCGACTGTCAGAAATTTCCAATGGCTAGTGAATTCCAGTTCATATTTTCATTATGAAAATAGCACAAAAGACTCTATACTGTTGTCAAAGTTATGCTAACTGCTACTATCATGTAACTGTGAAAATATCCAAGTGCTCAGAGACCTAAAATATGATGTCTGACATTAAAATTTAGCTTGGCAGCTAATTGTCTTCATATCGGCAGTAGTAATCTCATGAGAATGGAGCCTTTTAGTTGTGTTAAATAATAATTTCAAAAAATAAAACATCAAACTTATCAGATCTTCTAAAGAAATCATATTCGTATTGAAGAGGGTCAGGTAGAATAAAATATAGATGTTGTTCAATACCGACTGTTGTGAGTTACTAAATACAATGTTTTGAGCAGGCTCCTCATTCGTTCATAGTATTAGCATGCATGAAACGCAACATAGTAAAATAGAAATCGTTACTATTCGAAATACCTGACGTGTATGATAGACATTGTGTATATCTGTAGAGCTATAATAATAAACTTCTCTTCGAAAGAAATAATTGGCTAAATTATACATTAAACGGATTGATTTTGTTCGTCGGTTCAATTCGATAATTGAGCCGGATGGTTTTCTATTGGTTAAATGAAGAATTTGAATCGGCCGAGGCGGTCCGGTTGAAAATATTCAACTGGTTCCAAATCTGATAATGTCTTCGATAGGTGCATGATTTGAAATTTGGACTCTTGATGCTGTTGTTATTCGAAAACAAAGCGTATTTATAGAAAATCTGAAGCCAAAAAACTTTAACTCTTTATGTTGGCAAGAAAAAGTTACGAAGGGTGTATTAGCAATCTGTATGTTATATAGTAGACATTAATACTTTTTGGTATGAATCATAGATTTCTGGCTATTATTGACCGAACACCCAACAATCTTATACAATTCGAGAGAGAGTTTTGATCTGTACGAGCCTAGATATATGATGACCCTAAGCATCATTTGTATAGTGGGTTAGTGTTAAAATACTAGTAATTAGACTATGACCAACTCACAATATTTCAGAATAAAGTATACCAGAAAATCAACTTGCACAACCCTCATAACAGCTAAAAATAGCTCAAGCTTCGTTGTACCTTTGGTCAACATTTCAGCTTGAATCTCTTGCTAGCATCTAAACATTTTTCACCGTAACTTGATCCACCACAGATCCTTTGCCCTATTTGTGACTGATAAGTTAACTGGAAGTAAACTTGTTTTAGTTCAAAATAAAATTATAACATCAGATTCATGCTCAGTATTGAAACTAAATCAGACAGAATTTTTTAATAGATAAAACAGTGCAAAAGCCGTCACTCGGCTTTACAGACAATTATATAGTAGTTCTTATGCTACATCAACGATAAACATTGCGCCATCCAAACCTCGGACTATTCCAAGTAATAGCTTATCTTATATCGTAGATTGTTTTATACTCAATCCAAATTCTCATCGTTCTAAAGCGTTATGCTGATGAGATTGGAGCATTTTACAAAACACTATAAGCGCAATTCCTGTAGAATTCAAATGAAAACACGAAATAACTGTTGTTATTAATAGAAAAAATCTTTAACAAATGAGTTAAAATCAATGCCGTAGATACTTGATAATCTCTTTAGTTCACAAGCCACAATTAAATCAACATCAGCCGGTTATATTTTTACTTTGTCTATAAATCCATGAATTTTTCTGTTAGTAATTTCTAAATATACGCAATACATCTCAACTTTGACGTTGTCTCTGTCATAGTCTATGGAAGAAGGAGAGGACAAAGTTTCTACCCTTAAACTTCAATATTCCTTTCAATTCATGTTCCACAAAAAGTCGTTTAGAATTCTGCAAGATTCTTGGCTGATACACTTTGATTCGAAATGTTGCTAGTTGACCATAGATCAATTACCAGTATTTTAACGCTAAACCATTATAGAAAGAGCAAATAAACTGTTTTAAAAAATTTTTGTAAACTAGGTATCCAAAGTATGTTAGGTGCCATCATAATTCCTTTTCGTAGAGCTCAAAATTCTATACTGAACGGTATAAAATGGTTGCGTACCCTGTCAATAATAGACAAAAATCTATGAATCACATCGAAAAGTATTATTGCCAACTATATAACATAAACATTACCAATACAGCTTCATAATTCTTTTCTTTGCCATTATAAACAGCTAAGTTTTTGGCTGTAAGATCTTCTATATATAGGCCTTTTTTTCCGAATAAAAATATCGAAAGTCCAACTTCCAATATATGCTGAATCTATAGATAATTATGCGGTTTTATTGGAGAGCCTCGCTTAAAAAAACTCACTAGTCTGGTAAAAATCATGATTTTGGCTTCTTAACCTTTGATTCGATCCATTTGAACCAACACTTTACTCACCAAGATGCAACATTTCCAGTGGTTCCACAGCGTAGTTCGCAATAATATGTGTCACTTCCATCTTATCAGCTTCAATCTGATCTCCTATTGAAGTGGCTGATTGTACCCCTTGTTGATAGGCCGATTGTAGTGAAGATGGGTGCAGTGTCGAGGAAGAAAGAGCCGGTTTCGGATGCCGTGTTGATGGCGAATTTACGATTGTACTGGTATTTACGGAAGTATTAAAGAAAGCAAGTCGATCCGACGGATCCGATGATCGTGGTGGTGGTGGTGCCGCTCGTGTTGGCCTCATCGGGGTTACGGATTGTGAAGACGCAGAAGTCGTATCTTTATTTGCTCCTCCAGAGTTTGATGGTGTAATCGAAGATGCTCTGTCTCTTCCTTCTAATATTGAAGTAGGATTTCCATTATAAACTGTGGACGCAACGTCTGTTGTACGCTGTTTATCTTTCTTATGCATATTGTTCCTAAAATATCTAAAAAACATCAATGCTTTACAACATGTATATTATCGAAAGAAAGAGAAAGTGGAAGTGACTTTCGAAAAGACTGGAATTCCATACACTAACACAGTGTTACTTTCGAGTCTCTTATTAACATCTACCTTTTTTCTCGGTTCTTTACAAGGAAGAAAAAAAATTAAGTCGCTGTTGCGTATTACTCGCTTTATATGGATTTGTTACTAAAAATCCATACAGATACTCAATTAACAGTTTTATGAGTAATCGAATGGTTCACCATTAAGATGTTTCTACGTGTTTAACTCATTAAAATGTTAAAACATTTGTCATCACCGAAGCTCTAGAATCATATAAGTGCTAGAAGAAGCACCCAACTACTGAGACAATTTTCAGCAGACCACTCGACTAAGATTCTGTAGCATATTGATAGCAGGTTACTATATAGGTACCTTGTTGGGAATTTTCTCAGTATCCGGGTATCTAAAACTTAATAAGTGGTGACACAAAAGTTTTTGTACAAATGTTTCTCCTTTGTTCTGTACTAAAACAAGTTTTGGAACAATCAAAAGTGACTAGTCAGAGTCGGTGTCGATAGAGCTTTTTAGGTATGTGCGCAAAAATTATTCTATCATGTCTGGACTTAGAGTAACTAGCAGATCTCTCAACAACATTAAAATATATTCTTAAAAACAGCTTGGACTAGTTTTAGCATATTTGGCTGATCTTTTTTTCGTCATTAGAGTTCGCGTTTAACTCTGAGCGAACTGGGCAAGAATATTACAAAATTATTTTAAATAACATATTAGGAAAATTTAAAAAACAACGGTCAACGAAATATTGTGAAAATTGAGCGTAACGATAGGAATGACGCCGACAAAACGTTTTCGAGATTTGAGCAGCGCCATTTTATTAAAACAAACCAGATGGTACCTACAAGCGACCCGGAACACTCCCAAGATAAATATGTTGAGCTTCGCAGCTAATTTTTCCAAATATTATCTAAAACAATGTCATAATATTTTCTGCCATGTTCATAGAGAATTAAACTAGAAATCTAATGAAAAACTATCAATACTAAACTATGAAACGAACGGGAGAAAATCAAAAAATATTGATCTGTTTTTCCTTTACAGACTACATTTTTGTGTTGTTGAAAAATGTGCTCATTACTTCAAGCCAAGATGTTATGGAATAGTTTTTGACCATACAATTAGAATGCTTTTTTTGACGGCAATTCTGACAAACTACTGCTAAGTTGTTAAAAAGATGTAGTAGCATATGAAAAAACGAGAGACATCTGTACAGGGATTTTTGCATTACTCGTTGTGTATTTAATACACTAAAATGACAAATTATATACTAACTTGAAAGTTCGTCAATCATTCTATGTCTCAAAAAAAAAATTAAAATTTCATCAATCATTCAATGTACCATGCCCTCACGATGAAAAATATTCTCAAAATATACTTCGTTCATACTAGAAGTCTTTACGGAGCGATATCACTTGCTTGTAGAATATTCAAAGAACTTTTCTTTTTATCTAGACTAATAGTAAAAACCAAGCTCTACATTTCTGCACTATTTGATCATTATTCATCTGGTATCATAATAATAAAATTTCCATTAGACTTGTTTATCTATAATATGTAAACATAACATTAGTCGATATTGTCTTCAATGTGGATGTCAGTGTCGGTGGGTTTGGATGCAGGTATAAGTGTAGACTTGGCATGTGAGCTTAACACATAGTCACACCCATACTTACACTCAACCACATCCACATTCACAACCACATTGAAATCAAATACAGACTAATGTTATCGTTATCTATCATAGCTAAGCAAGTCTAATGGAAATTTTATTGTCATGATACCAGATGAATAATGATCAAATAGTGCAGAAATGTAGAGCTTGGTTTTTACTATCAGTCTATATAAAAAGAAAAGTTCTTTGAACATTCTATAAGAAATTGACATAGTTCCTTAAAGACTTTTGGTATGGCCTAAGTATATTTAATTAATTGAAATACATATAACAGGCTTATTTTCTTTTATAAATCGAATAACTAAGGCAACATATCTGTTTTGCCAAATAAGCTACAAAATACATTTAAATCATATTATCAATAATCAACTTTACTTAATTGATATATTAACAATATTTTTTATTACAAAAATACAAAATATTATTCGAGTCTCAACTAGATTCTGAATTCACCAAACATATATACAAAAAAAAATACCAAAATATTTGGAGAGATGATAAAAAATTTTTTTCTATTTCTCAAAAGTGATAAGATACATGCTTTTTGTTAATATCATTACTTAAATTGAATATGAGAAGAAATAAAAGAAAATTGCTTACCGCTGTGCAAGTATAGCGACGATGGAATAAAAAAAAAAGAAAGATGGAAAAGGAGAAAGAAAAGATGGGAAAAATAAAGAGAAGAAATCTGTAATTTCATCTTCTATGGATTTCATTGATTAATCACGTTCTGTATAGATTCATCTATATTCTGATTGTGTACTTTTTCCCTATGCACAAACCGATATATATATGATTATCACTTTTTCTCATCCTTGAGATGCTCTGTCTAGGAGAAACCCAATGAATAAAATGAGGAGTGATTGATTAGCAGATAGATAGTTCTTAGGCGACAATAGTTTTTATTGCTACAGTATGGTTAAATATTTGTTTAATTATCTTTTCTTCTGTATCTGTTGTGTTTGACTAATGAACTGATAAAGTCATAATTAATTGAGCCGATAAAAACGAAGATACATGCTGTATTTTCATCGAATAAATGGTTTTACAGAAATCTATTTTGTTTTGCTAGTGAGTTATAAGTTCTTTTACAAGCTTCAAAAAATGATCTGATCAATGATAGATATAGAGATAGATGATACATCTATGTACTTATGGTGTACCAAAAGTTCGAATCACGATGTTTAAAATTTTATAAAGCAGTAAATATTGAATGCTTTATTATGGGAGTATATAGTATAACGTCTCGTCTTTAATAATCTATAGAACAGCTCTATCTTGAATTTAGTTCTAACATCCTGCTAGACTAAGCCTATAATTTAGCGACTATGCTCATATTTAACTAATCCTTGTCCAATGTTCAGGTATATTCTGAAACTTTCCATATTTTCTATTAGTCACTCTCTCTCGTCACATTTGATGACGTCATGTTCTAGAATATTACATTTCGATAGTATATATAGATGAGAGGTCGTTCACTGTCAGCTCATTTGTACCGCACCCGACTTCAAATCGTGATAGAATCTGATTTCAACTTTAAAACGATCTATTAAACATGACTGATGAATTTAGCCGATACTATATCAGAATTCGAGCTATTTTGGGAATATATTCAAAAACAATCTTCGACGAACTTACAGAAGCATTGGGACTTGATGCTTCATCATATCCAATGGTCAGAAAATGGACGAAACGTTTTCGTGAAGGAAGAGAAGATGTCAGTAATGATCCTCGATCTGGTCGTCCGATTTCGGTACTTAGAGATGAAAATATTGAGCGCGTTCGACAAGTTATCGAAGATGACCCACACTCAACTTATGATGATATTACGGTTGAGACTGGTCTATCTCGTGGTACAATAGAAAGAATTATTCATGATTGTCTAAAGATGAGAAAAGTTACATCACGTTGGGTTGCTCATCAACTCACTGACGAACAAAAACAAGAACGATTTAGAATTTGTCGTCAAAATTTAGAGAAATTCAGAAACGGAACGTGGCGGTTATGTAATATTATTACTGGTCATGAGACATGGATTTATCACAGATAGATTGGTCGGAAGTCAAGCAATTCTACCTGGGTTGGTGAAAATGAACCACTAAGGACCGTTGTTCGTCGGAATAGATCTGAACCTAGAACATTGTTTTGCTTATTATTTAAATCCACTGGTCCTGTTCTTATACATAAAGTAGATAAAATCATCACGTACAAAATATAAACTGCTTCATGATAATGGTCGTCCTCATACTCATCGAGATGTTCTTAATTCTTTAACAGAAGAAGATATCGAAATAATCCCACATCCACCACATTCACCAGGTCTTTCACCGTGTGACTTTTGGCTAAATGATTATATCAAGAGGGATTTGCCTGATCACACAAACGAAGAATCGTTGGCTCAGGAGGTTTCCATCATAGTGAAGAATATTCCAATAAACGAGTTTAAAAAGACCTTCGATAAACTGTTAGAAAGGATGGAACTTTGTACAGAAAATAATGGTGATTATTTTGAGCATTTAATAAAATAGAACTACGAATATTTCTTTCTTTTCGTATTCTGGTTTTATGTTGTCAGGATCTTTTCTTGGCCATAAGTACTATAGATTTTATCTAGCAAGATGTTAGAACTAAATCCAAGATAGAGCTGCTCTATAGATTATTAAAGATGAGACGTTATACTATATATTCCATAATAAAACATTCAATATTTATTGTTTTATAAAATTTTAAACATCGTGATCCGAACTTTTAGTACACCCGAAGTATATATCAACAATTAGTTGTATTTATTTAAATGATACTATATAGAACACTTGTTTGAAAGTGACCTCTATTCAACCAGCGAAGATCAAGATTTTAACGGTGAGAATACGTACAAAAACCGTCTTTTTATTTAATTATATTGAGAAAAACTGAGAACCAGGTTTTGAACAGATGAGCGTGAACTATTTATTCTTGCATCTATTAATGAATGATATCGTTCAATTTTAATAAAGGCCCTACTTATCTCGTTTTTTCTATCTTATAACAATGACGAGACATTTTCTTATTAGTTTTCATACATGTGTTAGTGAATTGTCTAATGTTGTTCAAACCTGTCAACACCAATATAAATAAACGGCGGTGCAAAATTAGAACGAATGAAAGGTCTAAATAACAGAAAATCTTGATGTGATAAACAAAGAATAGCTAGCTCACATTTATAGGAAACCAAATAAACAATACTAAATTTTTTATTTCCAACCACAGATCATAGTTTTGAATAGTATTTGTTAAGTATGTTTGTATAAATTGGAATTTACGAACAATATTTTTCATATAATAACTGTCGAGTCATATTAATCATACTTTCAATAATACGAAACTATGTTAAGAATGAGTCTTTTGAAGCAATGAATACATTTTATCGCTTTATTTACTTACTGAAATACACTAGTAATCAAAAATTGTAAGACTATTCTGCGATGTGTGTGAAAAAAGCTAGACAGATGACGAAAAGAAAATATAGTGAATAATGTAAGACGAGAGCCCGTAGCTCATCCTGTCTCTTTTTTTCTCTTTATATTTTTTTCTTCGTATTCACAGAAAGTAGTTATTAGTGTTCAGCTCTCTTGGAACACGCACATAAAGACTAGAAAAGAGAAAAAAGAACTGAAGCAATGTCCCAATATGACAGTAACCAATTGTTTGCAGCTACATCTAGAAATAAGCGAAGAAAAGAAAAAAAATCTCTTTCTCTCTATTCACAACAACACTTTCTGTTATTTTCTTACAAAAATACTTTTCCATGGTCGTCAGACATGATCGATATAGAACACATTTCTATAAAAAGAAATTTCCGTCACTTACTAATACGTTTAATAAAAACACAATTATTGTAAACAAAAACGACGAAATGTCTTTCGATTCCATTTTAAACGGATGCTGAACGTGTCTCAATGGTTTTATTTATCAGGGACTGGAAAGATAGCAGTCATTCACTCATTATGAGTCACTTTTGTCGTTATATGTCCTTTGCATATAGGGTCGTGTGAATCAAGAAAGACCGATATTTCTCTTGCGTTCACCTTGGACGAGTGACAGAACGACAAGTATGACTTGTAGTGAGTGAGTGTATGACTGCTATTTTCCCCATTCTTATTAACTCGTTAGGTGCACGTGGCGCATATATGCGTCACGGTAACTTCTGGATAAGATCTTACTCGTAGATTCATATATGATATCCGCTTTCGTAAAAACATTTACAGGCCCTCTTTCCGTGTAATTTGAGTTATACATTTTCTTATCTTCTAACCAGCAACGTGTAATAAATACAACACGACTGAATTCTACGTAAAAAAATCCTATTGTCTGAAATTCTCATAAGCACACAGCGAAATAGATATTTTCACTTTCCAAAACACCGCAACGAAAGGATTAATAAATATCTTTTTAACCGGTCCATGTTAGGACTTTTTTTCATATGTATTATTTACGTATTTATTTATGTTACTTAGATTGTTTCTTTTTTAGACTTACGTCTCTAAGGATGGGGTGTAGATGGATGTGTCGGTATGGGTATGCGACTGGCTGCCGGTGTGGATATAAGTCTTCTCTTGCTACTCACACCCACATCCTTAATAATTGTGTTTAGAAGAAACGGCTCATCCGAGGAAATTTCATGTGTTATAGTTTGAAGTCATATCGTGGCCTATTACTCGGTTGTTTGCTTAGCTTTCGAATGGCTCTTATGATAGATGTTTTTTTCTTTGGGTCGATAACTTCAATTGTTGATTAAGAACCTTTATGTGTTGAAAGAATATTTCGTAGATTATCCAAAATGCGAATGAACTGAATATTTAACGGCATTTTTGCATGGAACAATATGTTAAATATTAATCGATATTAGAATTTTTGGGTGTGGGTGTCGGTGGGTCTGAGTGTAGATACTCGTGTCATGTATGCCAACCGTCACACCAACACCACCCACACTCACACCCTTTATTTGTTTGGACAAATGATGATGCAATATCTTCATTGAATAAGACAAAAAAGAGATTCAAAAAGGAGATTTTTACCAATTTTTAATGTGTGAAAAGCCGGTTTCTACTGCCTCGATTGATTTCCATAACCAATCCAATTCCGTTCATGTGCTACCGTTAATAGCATGACATGTAAAAGTAGATTATCAGAAGGTATTGTCATCTGTGCATTCATATAATCAATGAAAGATTAAGAAACATTTGCTTATTGAGTATCTCATTTGGTTCAAACTACGACTGTTCTATCATCAGGTAATTTCCATCTGCCATTCATTGATAAGATAAACTAACCTAGACAGTATTTTCTATGGTACGAATATCTGTTTACTTTTCGTTTATACCATGAAAATAGCATATTGACCAAGAACGTGTTGACATTAATGTGACAGTAAACAAAACAATCTTTGATTAGCATTGTCAACAAGAATTTCGCTGATATATATGCAGCATTTTCTGGTTTGAGAAAACATACATATCTATCTTGCTATTGCTATCATCATGATGTCGTTCGCTATGGTCGCTTCGACACTATTACTCTTTATTGCCATCATTACTCCGATTGAATCAATATTAGTGAATCGTACTTATGTCATTGTTAAAGATCGTATCATGGATGACAATCGACTGAGTGAATTTTCCATTTTTGATTCTACCGGTAAACAGCGTCAATATTTTGTTAAAACATTTTATAGCGATATTCACGCTGTCGTACTTCTTTCCTATCCATCGAAAAAAATTGTTGCTAATCTTGAAGGTGAATGGACCGATGATATCATTAATGTTACATTTTCCATTTTCGACTCTCATTCTGATCAATGGATAGATGGAACTATCACAAAAAACTATCACTTCATCCACCAAAAATATACAATCCAATGGAATGGTAATCAAATAATAATGAAAAACAAAATTTTCTCAAACAAGTATGATTTACGCGATCAAAATCAAGTTCGCTTATTAGCTGAATTTCAAGAACGTTCGTATTGGTTCAAAAAGTCACCTACAACATACATTCTTCAAGTGTTTTCTGACAGAGTATCTGATATAGTCTATTTCTTTGCGGTCATGGTCATGGATCATAGACGCATGCGTATGGTGGAGAGCAGTGAGGAATGAAATGCAATAAAATAAAATTGTAATAAAACTTTATCAAATACATTTATCTGATTGTCAATAAAATCAAATGCATTTTTCTCAGTAACCAATCATTCACTGATTGAATTTTTCTATTGTACTGTTTTTCAAATTTGCATGTATTGAGACTAAAGAGAGCATTTTTTTTCCCATCTCACATTGCTGCTTTTTCAAATGTATTTCATCATCAGATGATGATGACACAACAATAGGTCAAATCTGGTGAGCGAATCAATCTCTTTACTAGTGGTATTCTTGTCTCCGCTTCTTCGTATAATATATGAATGCATAAACGAAGCAGAAACCTAGCGTGGATGTGGATTTTGAGTGTGGGAAGTGAGGATGTGGCTGAAATGGAGACGTCTATTCCCACACTCATTTTATATAAAAGGACCACGGCGGATAAGACTATTTTTCTGCCCTCAAAATATTTCATTTTTATTTGTGTTGAAATCAACCAGTGGCGACACCCGATAACGTTGCACAGCTTTATTTCACAGCGTCTCGTGATGATTTTTTTCAGTCATACCTGTACTTCTCAACGAGGTCAACTAAAAAACTTGGCCATCATTCTAAGAGGTACGGGTGTGACTTGAAAAATTGATCGAGAAATGCTACGAAATAAGCCGTTGCAATGATATTAAAAGTCGTCACTGAATTGATTTCGGCATAAAGAACTGAAATATTTTAGGGGCGAAAAAACTGCCTTATCCACTCTCATCTGTTAGAGTGCTTAATTCTCGAGTACATGTACAACTACTAGTCCTCTTGAGTAGGACTATGTCGAGTATTTTGCTCAGTTCTACTGAACAGCTCGTAAAAGGTTTTAAAACATCACTCAAATATACTACTGAAAAATGCTTATAACATCTCTGGTAAATCGACTATTGTTAAGAATTATCATAATATTGGAAACATCTTATACCATTCATAAATATTTGTTAAACTTATTCATGTAGATTGTAATTAAATCAGAAACACTAATTTGATACATTGTTTTGACGAGACTCCCTTCCGAGATAATGCCATTCTTCTGAGTCCCATGATGAATAAAAACTCCTTTATCATTAGAATATATATTTTCTCTAAAATACTTGTTCATTTTTATGCATTTAAAACGAACAAGTTCATATAGAAGGAGAACATGATGAATTTGTGTCATATTACAATGAATATATACGTATTCCTTCTCCTTATAACGATCTTAATACAAAATATAGTCAATTACAACTTGATTATGAATCTTTTCAATCATGAATTTCAACAAAAAAAAATGAAGTTTATTTAATGATACGAAATTACAACAATTAATTGATAATGAAACAACACTTCTTGTTAAACAATCTGAATTAATATGTGATATTAAATTATTAGAGCGAAATAATTTTGAATGAAAATCAATTGAAGAATCGTTTATTGAATAATTCCAACAAACCAATACAGAATAAATACATTTAGATTTAAAACGTAGCACGCACATAAACGTGACTTAGATATTGTTAAAAATAAAGTAATTAGAAAATAAAATTGAACTCAATAGACAAAAAGTTTTGTTTGATTTTTCATTATTAAAAATAATGGTTCGTTTGTTTTATTTTCTAATTTGTGCAGTTTGAAGTTCTTAAATAATTTAAACGAAGTAAAAAAAAAAAGAGTGAAGTTAATTCTGTTATCAATCTTGAAAAAATGATCCATCAGAATAAAAACTGATGATTTATATGTTCGAGCATTCAGCAATAAATTAGTAGTAGAGAGAAGATCACGTATCATGATAACCAGTCTTTTGTTATTACAAGATGCTACGTACAGGAAACGTTTGATTCATCAACTTTATGAATATCCTGCTAATAGAACACGTAAAGGAAACGATCATTTTTAGAGTTCGGGTGTGGGTGTCTTCTATTCATTCACACTCACTCCCATCCCACCCATAAACACATACACAGCCTCAGATGGCAGCGAAATTGAAAGACCTTATCAGGTCTCCAAGAATAACTCTTTTATGCCTATAGTGTATATGAGTGTAGAAAATGCTTGCACGCACTTGCTCCAAGGGGGGAAAAGCGAGACTCCAACGTTGGATACAGCTGGAGTACGGGTGAAGTACAGCGGAGACTAGCTGAAGTCTAGTGAGTACGTACTCCGTGTAGACTTCACTGAACTCCAGCGGTACTCCAGGTGTACTCCAGCTGTACTCCAACTGTACTCTGGATTGCGGGAGTCTCGCTTTTCCCCCCTTGACTTGCTCCCACTCCGTACTCTGGATTCATGCTTTATCTTTTCTTTCGCAGATTTTTTGAACACGGCAAAATAGAAACAGCATTCAACTGACCTATACGTTCTTCACTGACAAATAGTGTTCAAACTTTTCTCGCTGTCTTTTAACAGAAAGCTTTGAGATGTAACTCACTCCGACATTTTGTAGTTATGGCTAAAGCATACATTGCTCCTACGACATCTCTGCTTCAATGTCCAATTACTAAAGAACTAGTCCGTGATCCAGTTGTGGCCAAAGATGGATATACATATAAACGAGATGCCATAATTTAATACATAAAACAAAATAACGGAATAAGTCCAAAGACAGGACAACGTTTGGACATTGAAAGACTCGTTACAAATATTGTCGTGAAACAACTCATCGATGAACACTTCGACACGGCACTACGAAGAATGAACTA
>CAJNOP010000946.1:0-13208 GCA_905250075.1 Rotaria sp. Silwood1 | reverse complement strand
AGATTTCTAAAGATTTCTAGAGATTTCTAAAGATTTCTAAAGATTTCCAAAGATTTCTAAAGATTTCTAGAGATTTCTAGAGATTTCTAAAGATTTCTAAAGATTTCTAAAGATTTCCAAAGATTTCCAAAGATTTCTAAAGATTACTAGAGATTTCCAGAGATTTTAGGGGCTAAAATCTGCTTTTTCCCCCTTGCCCTACCCCCTAGGGGAAATTTTCGAAAAAAACTTTTTCTTCATATTCGAAGATATTTTTATGGTACTATATAAAGTATCATGTGAACATTCACATTAGATAGAAAATTTTCTAAACAATGCTAATTCCATAGGAATTTCGACCAATTCTTAATTAACTGCATACCAATTATAAATCAATTCTACACCGATTCCAGTCAGTTCTTAATCAATTTTGGCCCATTCTTGAATAATTTCGACCGATTCTAGATCGACCCTGGCCAATTATCGACCAATTCCGACCAATTCCAACCAATTCCAAGCCAAGAATTGGAATTGGGATTGGTTGGAATTGGAATTGGTGCATCCCTAAAAAAAAATAAACATATACATTGACGTAAGTTTTCGATTTAGCCTACACAAAAATTGATTTTTTTCTATATGAACTAAAAATGCTATATACTCCGATCCCTGATTAGAATGAAAAAGGCTCTATCTATTTTTCACTTATTTCAATAATAGACTCTCGATGGGCGCGATGATGAAGCTTTGCAATTCGATCCCTTTGAGGATAGGCGTTGTTCTATCTTAGAAGCTTCAACAAAAGCTATTCATCAACATATAAAATGATTTAAAAGGACTTTCAGTAGCTAAATATTAATAAGAAAAATGAATCTTACATCAGATTCAAACTATAGAAAACGTTTTCAGTAAGAAAAATCATAGTGACATTTCACCATTAAATTTTTAATAGTGTTAAATGAAATTTATTACGGTTACTAACTATACATCATGAAACGTTATCTATTCATATAGCTGAGCGATATGTACAATGCAGGATGAATACGGAGTAGATACGGTAAGAATACATTCCGTTAATGTAGTCATTCGAAGAAGCACTGTAATGAGTTCTCAGACGCAGTGCTGTCAAAAATCGATATGCATTCTACATTGTTGAATGTAAAAGTGTATAGAAATACTTTGGAAATATTTCCGCAAAACAGTCCGAAACAAGACCGTATACAGCCTAGTTTACGTATCGTTAAACGCTGTCTAGTAATCGCTTCGCAAACGTTCCGTAATTGATACGTAAGTATACCGTAAACAGATCTCCGTAAACGAACTTCTACTGAATACCGTAAAGAAACCGTTTTTTATCCGTTACCTGCCGTATACGGACCGTTCCATCTGACCTGGGTAGCACATCTTTTTCACTGAGGGTGTCACTGAGCACTAACATACTATCTTGACGATGTGAGGATATCACAGTACGCCAACACAACACATGTCTCTAACTGAGAGTATGAAAGACCACCAACACAACATAACTCTCTCGCTGAGGGTGCTTTCCACAATACATGACTATAGAATCCGAACTTTGTATTTTCATTTTATAGTCATGTAAAGTGAAATTATATAGTCATGTATAGTCACAAAGCTTAGAATCTGAACCTTGTATTTTCATTTCATAGTATAAAATGAAAATACAAGGTTCGGATTCTAGGCTTTCGGGAGGGGGCTATATTCTTTCCAGCATACAAATTCGCTTTGTATTTGCGCAGCCCTCAAAATCTGTTTGAAGAAAAGCCAAACACTATATATGAAAAAAGTTCAGAAACATATTTCTCAGAAAACTTATCAAGTTTATTGTAAAGATAAAGAGTAAGTCCCATGAAAAATAGACAGTTCGATAGAAAATAGCGTACTCTATTGTTTTATATAAAAATAAAAACTTTCAGTGTTCCAGAAAAGGATAAAAACTTATTTGAGACCTGATCTGAACATTAATCTATAGCTGTCACTGTCATAACTAATTCGTGAGTTTCAATGCGTAACATCACTGAACACTACAAGTTTGCACAAATTCCTGCAGTTTTACAATATCTTCGAAAAAATTCTTATGACTGGCGCGGCACTACCGCGACGTAGAAGCTGGTAAATCTCAGTAATCAGTATAAAATAGTCTCCACTTGATAAATAGCACTTCTTTTGTGGTTCGAAGTAATGTATATAGAAGAATCTTATTCAATAGATAATATCCTAATACTCAAGTCGAATGCCCTCTGTCGAACACCTCTGTTAAGATTGGTTTAGTTTTGATAGTTTGACTTCATCAGGATGTTGCTTTCTACAGCCCTTGTTTATGAAATGAATCATTTTAGATGGCAAACATAGACCGTACTATTTTTTCTTGTTCGCTTTCTTTTCTTTCTTCATGTGATTATTATGAATAAGTGGTGCTCGACGAGATGGTGATCGTTAGTAGGATTGGCTTTCTCTTACGATTTTTTTTCATCTTCCGTCGAATGGCAACAAAAATAGAAGAAAGAAGAAAAATAAGTAAAATGTAAGATGCGTGTATGGCGAAGGGTATTTTGTTTTTTTTATCGATGAAATCTGAAGGGGGCATAATCATCATGCGTCGAACCGTGATGAAAATAAAATAGATTATTCTACGAGTGCGAAAAGAGTTTCTATAAATTAAAAAGTTTAAAAGACGCTTTACTAGACAGAATGGCTTTCACATGAATCTAAACTTTTAATCCAGCGCTCCGTTATGATAATTGTTCTCGTACAGTAAGTTCTCATAAATATGCATGTACCAAACCCGAGCCCAAACCGAGCAGCTCAAGAATGCATTCTATTCCGCGATGTTGCACATTGCGGAATCAGTTCCAGCGAATTTCGGGAATCCGAACATCATTCAACAAAATGGGCTTATTCAACAATGCTCCAATTCCCGAATTCTAGGAACTGATTCCGCTTCGACCTAATTCCCGAAATTCCATTATAGAATTGCTTTCTACCCTCACCCTCATGCTATGCTGTGTGCTTATAGACTACTCTGTAAAACAAGTCAGCAATTCCGGCAACTGGATGGTTGTCGAGTAAGCCCAATTTGTTGAATGATGTTCGGATTCCCGGAATTGGATGGAACTGATTCCGCAATGTGCAACATCGCGGAATAGGATGACTGCTCAGCAGCTCGGGCTCGGTAGGCTTAGTCCATATAGACTGGGTTCAATCTTGGTTTTGTCCTCTCAAAAAACACCTCTTAAGCGTTGTTTTCTCTCATGCATCATAGTCAATAAATGTTTCATAATTACTAAATTGAAAATTAAATTAAATTATTGTATTTCTTTATAATCTACCTTGAGATAGTCCCTATAACTTCTCAAGCCCTATCAGGATCTACTCTTCATAACCGATTTAGGATTACCGTTCGTAACTTCTCTTCACCTATTTGGCGATACCCTTCATAGATCATTATAACCTATTTGAGAGTACCCTTCATAAATCCTTATAACCTATCTAGGATACTCCCAGAGGGGCATGGAGAGTTATGAGGGGCAACCTAAATAGCGAATAAGGATCTATGAAGGGTACCCCAAAGAGGCCATGAAGAGTTATGAAGAGTAGCCCCTGGTGGAGCTTGAGAGGTTATAGGGACCGTCTCAAGGTAAATTATAAAGAAATAGAATAATTTAATTTAATTTTCAATTTAATAAATTATGAAACATCTATTGACTATGATGTATGGGAGAAAACAACGCTTAAGAGATTTTTTTGAGAGGACAAAACCAAAACTGAACCCAGTCTATATAAACTGAGCCTGACCGAGTCCGAGCTCGAAGCCCAAGGTACTCGGGCTCAGTACATGCCTACTCATAAAACGTGTTTCCCACTCTTTACGTGTAACAATTTTTTTCTGTACTTTGCCCGTATCGGTTTTCAGATGTTTCAGCGAGAGTAGATGTCTAGTAATATACTTTGCTATTCTTATTATTTCTATATTTCAGAGTGAAAAGTCTATGGCAAACTCAGAAATTGATCTCTACTATCGGACGGTTCTCAATTTAGTAGTAGCTTGTGGAAAGGTAAGAAATAATTCTAAACTCAGCTAAATTGTGAGAGCATAAGAAACAGATTCTATTATTAAAAATTGATATTCATCTTTGGATCTGCTTGAAAAGACTCTGTGTCATAGATAAATATTGGTCCAAGGGCGATTCGCGAGAGAATAATCGATCCAGAAGCGATTCAGATCATAACTTTTGTTAGTTGTCGATTTTTTTAATTGTAAAATTTCTTTTTGAATATTTGATTTGCTTTAGCTGAATAACAGGAGCAATAGCTTTTTTTTCAATATTATTCTCGTTCAACGACTTACACTCCTGTGGCCAAAATAAACTATACATCTAGTTTTCTCCATTGTTTTTTGAAATTATGATCGTTTGATCTCATATTTGTACCATAGATAACTCTAAGATTTCAGTACCTATGCTGAAAGTTTCAGACGAAAGTTATGAGTATTTACTGAGAAAACAACAAATATGTTTTATGTCTTCTTTTGCGAATGAAAGGAAAATTTACTGTGGTATTCATTTCGATGGTATTTAAGTTTTCATTTGAAATCTCGTATAGTAGATAATTGTCTATAGAGCATAGACTATGGCGGGAGATGTCTTTACCGCCATTTAATATCACGTGGTCAACTACTGGCAGTTCAGCGAATAGGTTCCTTCTATACAATCATCCAAGCATACATCAAACATATACGTCTTATTGTACAATAAACTATTGAAATTTGTGGCTAGAACACTTATAGTTGACTATATTGTACTGATATGAAGCTGATTTAAATGGCTACTAACTGGCTGTTTTTTGTACTGATACATATTCTTTGATAAACTAGATATCGTATTTATTTTGGAACGTGAAGTCAAAAAGTGCATAGCCTTCATCGATGCAATCATAAGATCATGTCTCTTTCTATAACTGACCATATGGGATATGAATGGGGGCAAAGACATCTCCCTCTATAGTCTACGCTCTATAGACAATTATTTACTATACGAGATTACAAATGAAATCGAAATACTATCAAAATGAATACCACAGTAAATTTTTCTTTCATTCGCATAAGAACACATGTGACATATTTGTTGTTTTCTCAGTAAATACTAATGACTTTCGTCTGAAACTTTCAGCATAGGTACAGAAATGTTGGAGTTATCTATGATACATATATGAAAATTATGAACTAGTGAAACCTATCATTAGAATTTGAATTCAGTAAAGAATGTTTAGAATTTACAGCATTTATACCCGTGATATACTGGTTTACAGCTATTTGATCAGTGAATATGACTGCTTAACTGCCATTGAAAATTGAATATTGCCTTATTGTTAATTTCAGTAGTGAGACCGAGTAAGGCTGATATCGTGGATGTTTAGAGAGTTAAGCACATTCGACGTGTTAATCGATCTTTGTATACTTTTCGCAAATAAAATCGTTCCATCATTTATGAAATGTAAGCTTGTGATTATTAGAAAGAGAACCGTCTCGAGCCCGTTTCCATTTGAGATGATCAACAGTTTTTACACAATGACAAAAAGTGCAAATGCGTACCTATAAACTCTAAATTATTTACTTTCTAGTTGGTTCAGGATGGATTTTCGCAGCCGAAACATATCACAACAAAATCATCAGCTTCCGACCTTGTCACTGAATATGATCAACTTGTCGAAGATACTCTAATTGCAAAGTTGAAAGCAGCATTTCCATCTCATCAGTATGTAAAAATTAGTTCTGAATAGGGTTACAAATCCGTGTCATCTTATGTCCAATACTTAGATTCATTGGTGAAGAATCGGCATCAAAACAAGTCAAAAGAGAGTTGTCTAATGATCCGACATGGATCATAGATCCCATCGGTTAGTTTGCTTGAACTTTTCTGAGCGTTTCAAGTTCTGTGAGAACTAATACTCATTTTAACTATTTTATTCACGATTCAATTTTCTGTGTACGTCTTACTCAATATTAAATAAGTAGTATGATTGAAAATTTCTCACAACTCAAAACTTCGAGACAGAAAATATCCGTTAGTTAGACTGAAACTGTTCAACAATTGGTGAAAATTATACTTGTTCCAAGCTGTCTGTTTTCATTTTAATCATAAATTATACGAAAGCGTCATTTCTAGGCTAAAAACAGGATCCATATACAATTTTTTGTAATAATCAAGATGTATTGTTGGAATAGTTTCATACTTCATCGCCCGATAGAATGACTGAGTTTAGACATAGACATGACATTGAAAATAATATTCATTTTGATTTTAGATGGTACGACTAATTTCGTGCACGGGTGAGCTCTAATCAAAAGATTTGTCAAGTGGATTAAATTCAATTATTTTTATTGTAGTTTTCCTTTTGTCTGCATCTCCATAGCACTACTCATCAATCGGCAGGTAAAAAACAGATTTATAGCTGAGCCAATTTTTTCTAGAGGATAGAAATAATATTCAAAAGGATTCAGACAAAATTAGTTTGATTAATTGACATTTTTTTAATGTCGCAATATTATATGCTTTTGTGGCATGTACACGAACATCTCAAGTTTTTATTCAATATTCAGAAAGAATCTATGCTAACAATATACGTCTCATTGGTCGATAAATACTTTAGTGAGGATTATTATGAAGGAAACTCTGAAGGGGTTAATCGTGAAAAGTTTTCCTATTTCCACAGCAGATTTGAAAACGATTCTTATGTTCTGCTGTTGCCGCGGGCATGTCTTATTTTCCATGGAACAAATAAGTGTTAGGTGGTATTACTGACACTTCTTCAGATATGGCTTGTTCTCTCTCAACTCTATTGTCATCGGTCACTTTTGCGCGTTCTTCTATATGTTGTGATTTTCCTCTTATCCGTACGTCACATATTTTCCCTTTCTGTTATATGTATTATTCCTTTTCACCCTTAGGTTTTTTCCTTTGCACATTAGGGGATTATTATATCCAAGGTATTGTTCATAGACCTATATATAGTTGCTAGTTTTCTATCAATAAAGGAGAAAGAAAATAATCAACCTTCACATAAGACAATTTTGACTGCTGATCAGCTGAAGACTTGAGTGATTTGTTCGGAGGTTGTTCCCATAGATTCGAACGAAATAAGTTACTTTTAACAAACTTTCGTGGAAAAATAGAAAAAAATATTGTTACTACAAAAGACGTAAGAAAATCATCAAGAAATTCTATTGAATAGCATGAAGAACACGTGAAAATCAAACATACAATTAGGCGAAATTTATTCGAACAAATATTGTCAGACAATAACTGTCCGATGAAGATTTTTGGTATAAAAAAGATCAATTGATAGACAACAATCATTCATGAATCTCGATTTTTATCCTGTTCATTATTGATTCCATCAATTGTTGATTAACCCGATTATCAAAGGGTATTTTTTGGAAAATAAAGTTTTTTATATAAGTGAACACGTAATGTACTACCGCGTGTACCAACATGTTTGCAATATGGGTTTTGCGAATATCTCTGCACAAACAAATGATAAGATCTTGATCCTTTCGGCAAAAAATGCAACATGAAAAGCTCTACCAAAGCGATATGAACAAATCTCTATCAACTTGTTGTGATAACTTTTCTACAGTCAAAATAGAAAACATACATAGCAATGCTATTTCCTACGATATTGACTATATTAAAACTGTTTGGAACATTTTTCGTTTTTTATATATCTTTAGCGAGATAAATGGTAGCAAGTTGGTCTCTTTGACGAAAAGATATGTTGTTAAAAGTTTTACAAAAACTGTATAAATAAATCTCTATCCACATACTACGATGATTTTTCTAAATGATTAACAATGAGGATGTTCGCAATATTCCTACGTCCTATCATGGTGACTCAAATAGAAGTGTTTGAAACATGTTTAATATTGATTTCTTTTCTTTCGTGATTGAATATACACTTTAATGCTGCACATAAAAACAAATCTAGCGGGATCTGCTTTTTTATATATTTGTAGCGAACGGCTAGACATTAGAAAAGACTAAGAAAGACGTAGAAAGAAAAGATGAAAGAAGAACAAAGAAAGGAGATGGTCATGCCAGGTGATTTGATCTGATGTTTTGAAAACAGTTCATAATAATCATTTCGGATAGTCATCGTAGTATATCGATAGAGATTTATTTATACAGTTTGTATAGAACTTTTCACAACACATCTTTTTGTAAAAAAATCAAGATCTTATCATTTGCTTGTGCAGAGATATTCGCAGGAAAAGAAAATGTTGGCACACTCGGTATGTGTAAATATTTCCAATACTTTCGAAATACTGATGATTTTCTGTATCAACGAAGGAAAATCACTATGTAGGCTATTTCCACTAACTTTTGATTGGTTTGGCATATATAGTAGCTCCGAACTTTGAGAAATACTCAAAGTGATATGTTTATCACGCTCGGCATCAAAGGATTAAATAGCTGAATTAAAGAATCTTCATAGCATTTTAATTTACAAGAACGTAATTCTTATTTTCGACTGAAATACAGACAGAAATCGGCATCATTTACAATCCAGTGGCTGATCATTTGTACACGGCTATTCGAGGACGTGGGGCCTTCAAAAATGGAAAATTTATTCGTGCATCAAATCAAAATGGTAAACGTTTTCTTACATTCTACTTCATCATGATCAGATCAATTTGGTATTTTATTTCAGTACTAGGTGTTTGCCAAGTAGACTGTGAATACTTCTACGTAAATGATGAAAGCATTATGGATGCGAAATTTCACAATTTGAGAAATATTATCAGAGGAGTGCACAGGTGAGAATTTTCCACTGCAAACTTGTGAAAACTTTATGCACCGATTTCAAGTCTGAGTATCGAAATCCTAAATTTTCATGAAAAAATGAGGTAACTATTAGTCTCACTCCTTACTAATGTTGCTTCGATTTTGATGTTTAATCATTTACCAGAAATACGAAATCAAAGTTTCAAATATTTTGTACTTTGAAAATTGTATACGATATCCTGTGAAATACTAGTATGTATTAGGGGGAAAGTTTCATTGTTAGAGGAGTATTCAGACTAACGATCTGCATTTGGCAGACAAAAGAGATGGGTCGGTCGTTATAAGAAGTCGAAGAATCACTGGTCACTTAGGGCTTTCATACTTTTTTTTTTCATTAGAAATTCTATTTGTATAAAGTCTAACTTGTTTTGCCAAAACGGCACGTCTCCCGATTCACATTATTGAAAGTCACTTTTACTATATGAAAAGGATCTCTTTTCTCATCTTCTCAATTTACATTCGCCTCAGTCGTGTGTATAATCATAAGCCTGGATGATCGGTATCATGTTTGCGTTTCTTTTCTAGCATTCGTACCACTGGAAGTGCAGCCCTGGCGTTGTGTCTCGTAGCCGAAGGTGCATGTGACATTTATTTTCAATACGGTGTTCATGTATGGGATATAGGTACGACACATCTGATGATAGAATCGCTCTGACCTATTAAAGATGATGACTTTTGGCAATAGATTCCTTAAATTTCTCAATCTAATGCAAGATAGATAGGAGAGACGCATGATTAATGCTTAATACTCACCTTATTCATTTTTTTTTCTTTTTAGCTGCCGGTGATCTCATCGCCAGAGAAGCTGGAGCATTTACTTGCGATCCGACAGGTTAGTACATATACTATACAAAACGAAAGTCAGAAAATCTACCGGAATTAAAATTTGGAAGATTTCAATAGGTCATTGATCACTTAAAACGATTAAAGATCGCAAAATATTTTCTAAATATGTGAGACTGAAACTGGACTCTAATTTACTAGAGAATATGGAAGGAAGAGTTACAACAAGAAACAAAAACGTAATAACTAGTAAATCATCTTACCTGATTCAACAATTTCGATAAGAAATAAGTTTGACTCAATCCTCTCCTTTTCAGTGTTTGGGCTCTGAAAACAGATCAATTAATCTTATGGTTTTGCCACTTCTACGTAGCAGTTAATTATAAACGTACAAGTCCAATTTCTCTCTACTATTTTCATCCACCTCGGAGCTTGTTTTTTTTATCCATCAATCGCCCTAAGTGAAAGATTCCAAAGGTGAATAATGATTATGAAATAAACTTTGTACAATATGCTTCACACGGTTATTATGATCTTTTGATCGAGAACTCTTTCGAAATTAAGTAGCCTGTTACTGTTTCTCTGTTCACATTCAAAATCAAATTACAGAACTACTCAAATATTCTGAATCAGGAATGAAGAACTACATTGAACAGTTATAGTCGCATGGAAAAATAGCAAACGTCACTTTTCCAAACTGTTGTTCGAGAAGGTTACCTGAAAAGTGGCTGTCACAGTTTTTTCAATATGATTTCTACATAGGTTTTGTACAATACACTGTTAATTACGATGAGTGGAAGTTTAAACTCGAAAACCTTCTCCTTCTCCTTACAGACACCGATGATTTTATCCTCCAACAAGTGTAACAAAATTTAACCACACTAGAAATCTTTCTTTCGGCCATATCAGATATTTCTTACTTCTATTTGTCAAATATTACTTATTTAGAACTATTCGTAACATTGAATGCATTGGTTACCTTTTTTGTTATCTTATCAATGTTTTCTGTAAATGAGATCTTACAGTTTTGATATTTTTCTTCTACAGGCAAAGACTTAAACCTATTCCATCGGCGCATTTTATGCACCGCCACTTCAGATCTCGCACATCAAATCATTCCTCTTCTTACCAATATCGAATTTCCATATGATTGATCAATTCATGACACAAATCACATCGTAATTATTATTATTAATTTTTGGCTTTCAAAACTGTGACTTTTGATTTAATTTGGTTCTTATTTGACTACTAATTTTAGCTTTTTTGAATTATTTCAATTTAAGTGCACTTTGTATTAGAACGTATTTCAATAAAATAATCCAATCCTTTATTTGTCACTATCTATGTATGAGATCAGTCTATGACCACTTCACGTTACACTTGTGAACTGTAAAATCAAGTCCCTATTTCTTAAAATGTTGTCAACCACAATGGCTTCATAATGATGGTATAGATGTGATTTATCAAGACAGTGCGCACTCTATTCGTATGTTTGCATCATATCACTACACATCGGTATTCATTCAGTCATATACAACATACGCGAACTCATGCGAAATTTCATTAGGGCCTTTATTATTATTAATATTCTTAAAGTGAAAGATTGACACTAAATTGAAGGACATAGAAATAAAAACGGTTCATTTAACATGAAGCCATTAACACCATCTGCGATCAGTTTGTGAACACTAGATGTAAAATGAAACTTATCAATAAGTACATGTTTTGATGAATCTGAACAGTGCATTACAACAGAAGTACCATTCATTGTATCCCAAAATTGATCGACAGTATTCGTAAACTGTCCTGACTCATTATCAATAACTTTTTTGATGATTGAATAGAGATTAAACACTTTCAAAGAAATTTGTGAGTTAATTTTCTGAATTATTATAAGACGAAGCTAAAGAATGTTATTGAATACAAATGTGAGTTGTTTAAAAACGAAGTCAAGACCAAGTGCATGAATATATGGAAAAGCTTGGGCAGGTGGTTGATTGAAAACAAGAATATGTTTCGCGTCAAAGGCGATTAGATCACTGATTGCATTTGACAGACCGTTAAAAATTGCAAATGGATTTGAAATCTTACTAAAAACAAAATCATTGCCACCGGCCGACATGATATAGAGTGTGTGTACAAAATCAATAGTTTGTTCTTTAGTATTGTTTATATAGATTTCGATCTGTTGTCGAACGCCGGGCATGGGTACTGTAGCTGATTGCGTGTATCCTTGAACCGCTACATTGTCAGTTGTCCACCTGTATGTGCATAATTCTTTACATTCGATACTATTAATCTGTCTCCCCTAGAAGAATATCTAATTAAGTTACATCAGTAACTATATATTGTGTATTTAAAATGTGATTATTTTCTTTATACACCTTAATTAATTTAGTTGTTTTCGACCAGCATCACTAGAATATTACTAGCAAAGCAACTTGCACACATCTACTAAATTATCTGCTGTTTCTCCAACATACTTCGCCAACTCTAGGAAAAACCAATCCAATGGTATATAAAGTGACGTAATCGCTTATCTCGATGATTTATAGTTGAGCGAAATATCATTTATAATCGTCTCATAAGATAGTCCTATCCTTCCTGCTATACAGCGGTGCGACCATACAGGACCATAGCGACCAGCCCGTTTTTCTCACTTTTTCAGCACAATTTGATAGCTCTAGTGAGGAGGTATGTATTGATATAAAAAATATCGTGATTGTCTATGTTGATGATCCATATCTGCATGCATTAACCTTTTAACTGACGACATAAAGGAAAGAAAAACATTTTACAGAAAATCATCATAGTTGTTTATTTTCGATCTAGTTTTTCGTATTTATATAAGATAACGTTAAATCCTTTGTAAGGTATGGAAATCTTTGAAAAAGTCGGTGATGTACAGACCAACATCGCATTCGGTACATTGGTAGCGAGTATCACGTCGTTCAGTATTGCTGCAAACATAACATCTTCTTTGAGGAGTCTGTTTGCTTTCATTTGAAGGAATTAAAGACGAAAAATGTCTGGCCGTCAATCGTAAACCCCCCCCCCCCAGTTTAGAAGCCCCCGGGGGCTTCTAAACTGTCCACCATACAAAATTTTCGGAGGGGGCTTCTATTACGTTCTCAAATTTTTCAATAGTTTTAGATGAAAAATTTTGTATATTTATGAGCAATAATTTTGAAAAAAATTATAATGATTTTACAGAAGCCTATAACATTATTATTTAAATTTAATAGAAAGAAACAGAAGTTTCTTTTTTCAAATTTGTTTTATGTTATTTCATATCGATATTTCGAAGAATAAATTTTCATTATCGAGATATAAAATGAAATTATTACAATAATAGAAAACTTTGCATGTAACAAAATAAGAACAAAGAGAAGAAAGAGGGAGACGGTTATGACGAATAGAAATGAATTATGGGTCAAACAGACTAGCCGGATTAAAAGTGAATTAAAAAATATGATTGGTGTTGCGTCGTCGAAACACCAATCATGTTGCTTAATTCAATTTGAATTAATTCTTCGTCGTGTAATGCGTACAAGGTCTTATAAACATCTCTATAAAATATAGAGAGAT
>CAJNOP010000945.1:44985-69772 GCA_905250075.1 Rotaria sp. Silwood1 | reverse complement strand
GGGGGGTGACTGAGGGTGTGGGTGTTGGTCTGGGACCCACACACACACCCACACCCATGGTGCGGGTGTGGGCGCGCGAGTGAGGGTGAGGGTGTGCTTGTGGTTTTGTGTACTATAGGCTTTAGTCCCCTGCACAGGGGACTAAGCGGGGACTAAGCTTTTTGTGGGGGAGGACTAAGGAGGACTTTGCAGGACTAGGGGGGGACTAAGGGTTTTTAGTGAGACTACGTAGTATCAAGCGAGAAAAGTTTGATTCGGAAGAAATTGGTGTGGTTTTTTTGATTTTAGAATTCAGTTTGAAATAAAAAAGCCCATAGACTCAAGCCAACATACATTTCACACCCACACCCATACCCTAGTTAATTCTAAAAAAAATTATTTGATTTGTAGATTGTTTACAACAATAAATCGAAGTCTATGGATTGATTCAAAAAAATAGCATGTCTGGTCTAGTCGAAGGTCTTGATTTTTTTTCTGATGTAGCTTCAATAATATACCAAAAAAAATAATTGTGTCACAAGTTATATTTGAGTACAATAACTTGTAAAACAATCATATTTTTGTATGTAGACACGAGTCACTGTGTATATCTTGTCTTCAACCACATCCAAATAAACACTTATATCAACCGCCACACCCACATAATATAAGTTCTATTTCAGATTTATTGCATATAGCATTCAGTGAATTCTGATTATATTGATCATTACACGTTGATTCAGTTCAATTTACGAGTTTTAAATCAAGTACTATCTTCAATACAAACAGAAGTATCGGAACCACTTTCACACACACATATTCAAGTGAGTTTTGATGTGAGACTTCTTTGTATGATAAAGGCCTGATGCGAAACTATTGTCAACTCGCTAGGAGTAGCACTTTAACGTTACTTTCAAGTTAATGGATCATGGTTCAACTTTGAACTTTAACTTTCAAAATTTCGAGCGAAAGGACAGTTTTTTCAGTAAAAAAGAACGCTTTTAAGATAGTGACCGACTTTTCTATTAAGTCTGACCAAACACAATGGAATCGATGAATTCAAATTTGTAATTGATTTCTTAAAATCTAGGACTTCATTTTTTCATGAAAATAATTTTTATAAAATCATAGTTTCTTTTTTTGCAGAAAAAAATGATTGCTTCACTGGAAAGATAAGGCTGAAAATTCTGAGAAACCGTGGGCAGATTTGGATTTCTTAATTCCCATGTCCTCTTGTTCATTTTTTTCAAAATCCATTATCTTCTGGAGGACAAAAGACTCTACTCTAATGAAACACTAACAGCCAAAATATTAAGAGATCAATGCCAGATTCGAATTCTTCAATTTGAACTACCATCAAGCAACCTTTGTACATAATTGTTTTTTTCTTAAAAAAACTCTCCTTCCGTAAGAAAACTAGTTTAACTTTAAATTTAAAGCTACATTGCTGCTCCTACTACTCGTTCAAAAATTTCACTGTTGTGCAAGTATGGATTGTGTTCTGCTTCCATAAGTAGACAAGTATTCAATGAAATCTTAGAAAATTTTAAGTTTTTTTTTTTTGATAACTACTGTTATTTGAACGACTTTCTTCCATAGATCTTGTATCTCATATGTTGTTTGAATAGATAAAATCACTAATTAGAAAGTTGTACTGGCAATAGTCATTATCAGAAATGCGAGCAATATGAAACTTACATGGAAATGTGGCATTCACAAAGAAAAAAAAGCTAAAAGTAAAAAAGAGAAAGTGGGGTCAGGAGAACGTAATATTTAATATTATAGGTCTGTTTCCAAAATAGTTTTATCACCGAAAACCTTCTTACTTGATTCCTAGTGAGTAAATTGACAAAAAAATTATATACAGACCACCCAAATAATTTATATTGGAGAGACACATATCTCTTTTTGAAGAGAAAATTTTCTTTAGTTGTCTTCAGTCGTTGAATTAGGGTTCAAAAACATAAAATCTGATTTATTTCGCATGCTCAGCATTGTAATATTTAATGCGATGTACTCTTGTAACAGAAAAGAGATTGTCACGATATAGACATGGCTGCTCTATATTTAACATAAAACTCTGGATAGAAAGTAGAAAATAATTACAGAGAGCGGATCATTTATCTTTGCTTGTCGATTTCCAATGTGACTGCTATAAATTTCGATTAGTAACTGTTCAACTGCTATTTGGGTTACAAACATAAATGTCACAACAAGGTCATGATCAAGATTGATTTCTCGTTTCAGATATTTCATAGGAAAAATCTGTGAAACTTCCTTTTAGTGCTGCCTAAATGACCTTGTTTCAAAATTTGAGTGAGCGAATGTTGTTCTTTTGATAACAATTCAGAGCATATTTGCAAGCAAACTTTGTATTCTTTTTCATCAGTTTGAATGCAACGGTTCGATAATGAAAGTAAAAGTAGAAACCCAGAAAATATGTTTATTCAATTATACTCATAATTAAATATGGAATGATTGTTATATTTTGTAGTGACAGCCCATAATATCATTATTATTGAGATGGATCAAAAAGATCCAGATATAAAAAAAGGTTCAATCGACAATATTGTCGACTGTTGTTTTGCAACCGAAGCAGATTCTTTTATATTCAAGTCAAAACGATAATATCGACTGCATATTCTTGTGATGGAATACCTCAGAAAAGATTTCGTTTCTATATGATTTTGACTTCCATATATTGAACTTGCATCTTGATTACATTGAAAGATTTTATGATCTCTTATTATGATTCGAATAATTCCCATCGTCAATTTGAAACATGGAATGCATTTTTGCAGAATAAAGAAACACTAAAAAGTTTATTTTCTAGAAGTTTTAAAATGCTCACAGAGTTCAAGTATTTACTTTTCTTATCTTGATAATGAAATTAGAAATATTTTTAGTAGATGTTGGCGAGGTAAATTCGATGATTTACCATTGGAAAATAAAATTTCAATATATTGTATGTTTGAACGATAGATAAAGATGTTTAGAACTAGTCCATCAGTGACATAATGAATCAAAAGTGGTTATGAGATTTTTATTTAGCCATTACTTAATAGTGCAAGCATGGATCACACGTTTCAGATGAAACCATACACACAACTCAAATTTGAGCTGTTGTTCGAAATATAGAAATATTTAAGTTCTGAAAAAAAAACATTGATTTAATGTTAATCAAAAGTAAGGATGATGAATTGAATATTGACATGAATTTCGATAAGCTTTCACATATTCTCTTCAAATTCATTAGTTAGCTCAGTAGAATGAATTTCCGTATAACTGGAGAAGAGCGAACCGATTCGAGTGCGGAAAGGGTGTGTGTTTGTTGTGGGTATAGGCATAAAAAGGACTCGTACACACTTCTACTCACCTCTACATCCTTTCTTCTATACAAGCAGTATTTTTGTGATTTCTATACTCAAGCATTCAAGTGAGATTTCTATGTGTAATAAATATCTGATGTGGAAATGTTGTCTACTCGTTTGGGGTGACATTTTACTTTCGAGAATTCTTTGATCGAAAACATACGAATGAATGGAGATAACATTTATGTAGAAGTTTCATAATCTTTTCATGAGATCTGAAAAAAATCCACATGCTGCATATTTTCCAGCTAGAAAACATGTGTGGCTAGATGCATTTCGAGTGTAGTACATCATGCTAATTATATCTATAGTTTCATTCAAATTTTGCTTGCCGACTGATGACAATCGTGGTATACTCGAACAGAATTAAACATATAAAAATAGACAGATCAAAATGTTTCACTTAGAAATATATTTTTTAGTTATTTATTATAATGGAAAAAGTAGATACTGTTTTGTTTCCCATGTATTACAGATATAAAAGAGACAAAGAAAATATTGAAATGTTTTAGTTCTTCATACCATTCGATACTATACTAAAAAAAAGGTGACAAAGCAAGAAAATACTGTGGAAAACTCTTTTTTTCCTTTTGTAACTGTATGAGATATAAGAGGATATAATCATTTTGCACTTTTTTAGGGTCTATTCGACGTGTAGCAACAATGGAGGAGTTAAAGAGAGCATATCAACACGTCAAAAAAGTATGTTTGTATGAAAACCAATATCTATCATAAAATTCGATCTTATCTATTGCAGGTCATTGAAGAAATTAACAAGGATAACAATAAACTGTAAGCTTTTCATAAGATATAAAATTACAGTGTAACTTAAAGTCCCCAACAAACTTATATCTTCCGTCCTCTAAGTGATTTAGTGTTATTTTTCATGATTTTCCAGTGACATTTTAGACGAATGTGGCTCATGATGGGTCGTGATCACAACAATCAATACACTGTTAGTCACGTGAGACATATTCAAGTTCTGAATTAGATAATACCTACACACTATGATCACCATTTCTCAATCTTTTCAACACTCATAGCTTTTGTTTCGACTCTCATTCAAAATTCTATGCTTAGTTATGTGTAGTAAAATTTTGTGAAAACTCTACTTGGAGATAACTGATATATTATTTTCTCACTGACAACATCTTCCAAATACAAATGTCTGATCTTGATCACCTCACTTAAGACTTCAATAATAAGTTCACAGATACTTAAAAGTCTTTGCTGAGTTTTTTTTTTGATCGTTTATACGAATATAGAGTTGAGTCCGAGTTTGCTATTTGAGAAAATCTTAGCAAGCTGACGACAGAACCTTGAACACAGGAAAACGGATGTATGCGATTACATCTTGCACTGAAAGAATAATACAAAAATGAATCTTAAGAGCATGAAATGGGGAAAGAAGTTCTCTACGATCACGTCTTTGTCTTTTATGCTCAATACACAGCAAACAACATTTGTTAATACAAGAGTCTTCTATAAGGGTGAATTACGATCCGAAATTTCTTTTCTAGATGTCGACATTTTGTGTCACTATATCAGCCGTGTAAATTTGTTTCTGTATCTGCTTCAGCGCAACATAAAACCACATGTAAACTTGGTTTCTTATATTAAAAATTCAGATACCAGAAAAATTTAAGTCTAGTTGGTTAACAAAGTGTACTGTGGTGAACTCTTTCCACGGTTCTAACTCACTTTAATGTTGCCCTTAGCGTATGAAAGTTTCAATATTGACTTGTGGGAGTATAGAAACTTGTCGTTAAATTGTTCAGTGACTTAATCAAGGTCATGTTAGAACATTGACGTTTGAGTAGAGATGAAGGATTTGTGATCGGTAAAATTTCTCAATGAAAAAGAATCATATCTCAGTTATTTCTAAATAGTTTTCTAATAAATTTTCACTACGGACAACTATAACATTTGCTTTTGAATAAGAAGCGGAACAAAAAAATAGGCAAGAAAAATATTGAGATCTGGTGATTACCGAGTGAATTTGTCGTTCAAATCAGAGTCTGAAAGTATTCCAGTTGATTCGTGCCTAATGTCACAATTAATTATAGTCTGTAGTCGCCTAAAATATCAAGTCGAAATTATAAAAAAAATACCATTAATTTGAGCGGAGATGGACAGATACTTTAGTTAGAGACTGGCATCATCGCACAATTGTCGATGTATGAGCTCTAACTTCAGGTATTTTTAGAATTCTAGAAATAAGTAAGACGTGATTATATTCTGACTGCTAATCTATCTAGAATACTTCGAGCTATTCGAATCATTGAAAATCGTAGAACTCATGAGGTTGTTCGAGTTCTTGAGCTCTAGCAATCTATAATATAAAATAATTGAAAACTAACTCAAAGTCTTTCAAGCTTCTGAACGTTTGTTTCAAAAGACTACTGCAATCTGCACAAGTCACGAAGATGTATTATCCACTATCGTTACTACAAAACTCAAAAGAAGTTTTCTTCAAAGTAACTTCATTTCAGTACTACACGATGGATTTTATATGTATGTTGTTGGCATGCTAAATGTTGATGACGATCGCAAAAAGTATTACACTGGTATGCTCTTCTGTCTTTTTCTTAAACTTGAATAACTTTTTAATTCATTTGTATCAACCCGTGTTTCCAAAAGTCGACTGTTTCCACAGCTTCGAAGAATTTGATAATTCTTGACATTTCAAAGCGTTCTTGAATCGTGAGAATTTTAAGAATGATTAGAGTGTCGACAGCTTACAATGCTAAAAAGACTATATGATTTGTACTTTATGTTTGCTTTAATTTTTAGAGTTCTCAGTAAAGCTGAATCAGGTGAGGAAATGTTTGGGTT
Source organism: Rotaria sp. Silwood1 (assembly GCA_905250075.1). Classification (NCBI taxonomy): domain Eukaryota; kingdom Metazoa; phylum Rotifera; class Eurotatoria; order Philodinida; family Philodinidae; genus Rotaria; species Rotaria sp. Silwood1. The sequence continues at coordinate 63,587 of CAJNOP010000945.1, read as the reverse complement.
CTTGCATTTGCCTGATTCTAGCCAGAATACTACCAAAGATCGTTTATCACAAGTAAGTCATGTGACTTTCCATTATATTCGCGAAATCATAGGATAGTACATTGAATAAATTATCAAGGCAACTGCAATTTATGTCGAAATTGAGATGCTTTTCGGAGTTGACACTTTTTATTTTAGTTGATTCCATAGAAGAGGTTTGTTATATAAATAACTCCAGTAAAACAAAAGAACTGAATATAAAAATACTTTTATAACTAATGTAAAATGCTCTTTATCATCTAAATTTGTGCCAAACACTCTCATTTTATGTCAAAAAGTCAGCTAAGTCGTATTTCTTTAGTTCATTTTACTTTCTAACAAATCCTCAACAAAGGCAGCTGTGCAATTCATTATTGATGCGTATCAGCTTCCTTTTCCTGATCTTATTCTCTCAATCCAAACGGACTATGTCAATACTGAGAAACAAGCCAAAGACAATTCTCACATTAATATCGAAACCAAGCGTGCCGTTCAACGTGGTTTAGCCGAAACAGCAAGGATAACTAGTAAACTGTTATAAAAAAAACTTCATACTTCTATTATTCACATCTTCGAACATTTAGATGCATGGATTATAACGCATGGCGTAAATCATGCTACAAATTGTTTAGTAGGAGAAGGGCTGTGTAATGAAGATTTGGAACATGATATTCCTTGTATCGGTATGTGCAGTTGGCCACGTTCGCGAATTATCAATAAAACCAACAATAATGTAACTGGGCACAAACGGTATGATATAATGTCCTATTTGTCAGCTCAAGGTCAACCAAAAAGTAAGCTATTAAAATCGACGCGTTCGACTCAGGGCAAAGACGATGTGCTACATCTTGAGGAGGGACGTGCTGGTTGTTGCAATAGAATGCAAAAATGTTCATCCTGGTTTAGTAGAAAAATGCGACAACTTTTTAACTGTGGAGAAGTCTCTAATTCTTCATCTGAGAGCGAAACTTCTGATCCAACACTCTGGGTAACTATCAATAATTAAGGAAGACAAATCTATTTCTGTATAAATACGTCTACTTTCATATCATTAGGTACGCAATGAATTGTATCCTATTTTCAAAAGCGATCAGGTCAACAAAGATTACAATTTAGAATCGAATCATACTCATTTTCTTCTCTTCGATGATGATCCAAACTATTCGAATCCCATTATCAAGAGGCGCTGTGATATCGAATGCGAATTTAGTCACAAACTGAAGTCAAAAATATTTAGTAATGGTCGATGGAAGGGTATGCATGAGTATATTGTTTGTCGACAATCTTCGCAATTAATTTATAATGTTCTGTTCAGAATCGACCAACGATATTCCAGTAGTTATACTACTGCTTGGTGACAATTTTACAACATTACTCGCATTACGTCGTTACTTGAAGAAAGACATCCCAGTCGTTGTTGTTAAAGTATGAACTTGCATCAATGAGTATCTCATATGACCGAAAAAGCTTTAAACTATAGAATAGATAGTTACCAAAAAGGCAAAGTGGTGATGAAATTTCGTTTCATGTTGTTTTTGTTGTTTTGTCTTTCAAAAATAGCAATATTGTACGATTTTTGCTATTGAACCTATCTTTGAGTTTATTCCAAGCGACTCAGGAGAGCGAAACTCTGACTTTCTATTAGTTCTTGATGAAGTCACATAATTTACAAAAACATTTTTCACTAAAATTCCATTGAAATCGACGAAATATGTTGATATCTCTCTTTCATCGACCTCTAACATTCGAAAAAATTCTCGTTCAAATCATTAAAAGAAGAGTTGTAGAGGATATTCTAAATCATGATAGCAAGAAGATAGGCATGGAAAACAATGAAATAGAAAGCATAGGGATTTTTATCTTCAATGTTTTTGAGAAATCTCCCATAAATTTATTTATCGTCTATTGGTGACACTTCTTATTTTGTTACATTCAAAGATCTTCTTAGGACTTTTCACCAGGATACCCATACTCCTTAAAAATGCATTCTAGATGGATTCGAAGTGTATTTACTTTTTTTAGCCAACCTCGAAGTCTGTATAAAAAAAAGATCGAGAAGTTTTGAACAAAATACTTCTATATTATAGAGCGTATTGCACTCGATGATAATTGAAAGTATTAATATGGGATGTAAGTGCTGATATCGATACTTCAGGTGATATAATATTCTATGATACAGTAACCTGAGATGGTAATGACATGAATCCAAAACTGTGATGATCAAGTGTTCGAAATCGTTTAATAACATTTCAAAACACGACTGTCAATGAGTGCTGAAATTTGCAGTGGAAAAACTGAAGCCATTATTTCCTTTTCCTCAAGCCTACCCTACAGACTATAACATATAATCAACATATCTATTACATCATGTTGCAGATCCACAAAGGTCTCTTAGCTCTGTCATTATCGGCAACAATTGAGTGGATTTTTCGAAATACCGAATCGGTTCTTGTCACACACTGTAGCAGACATGACATCTAACTTGTTCTTTAATAGTTAAAATGCCTTTATCGTGTTTTATAGTTTACTTCTGAAGGAATTATCTTAAAACCATCTACATTAAGCAAAAGAAAGTATTATTTTTCATTATTTTACAGTTCTTAACGAACTCTGTCAATCTTTCTTTTATAAGCATCAGTAACAATTTCGATTTATTCATTGTTAACTAATCATGTATCTACAAATTTTGTATCATCAGTTTTTCGACAGATAATTCGAACACTCAATAGTTCCGCAATAATTGAGATATAAGGTTTATGTTCGTGGTTTTCGTTCTGTACAGTTTGTTTGTATCATCTAGCCCACCCTTCTCTGACAATTCAAGACCCAGGGTCCTCAATTATGTTTCAACAGAAAAAATTTTAGGCTGGTCTTACATTATATCTTTCGCATTTTTACAATTTTGTTGAACTCACATGTATTTCCATTGAAAATAATAATGAATATATGTGGATAGTTCCGCCAGCTTCCTCCAGCTTTTACATCGACCATCTTCAAACTTGATGAAACTTGGAGAGTTTGTAGAGAATTTTGCACTGATCATTTTGGTGTAAAAAAATTATTGACTTGATTGAGAAATAGCGGAGACATCATAAAAATACTTTTGAAGGCCATTTTCTTTAAAAAATCGACGTTTTTCAGTATTTTTGTCATTATTTAGCATTACTAATTCATTTTTGAAAATCGAGAACAGATTCGTGTAGCGCATTCAAAACTCTATCAGAAAACATATTTCGATGCTATTTTTCACCGATTTGCATATGAGTAACCAAGACCAAAACAAAGACACTATGAAAAAAGTCTGTAATTTTTTGAACGCAAAATTGGAATTAACAGAATTAGTGGCATATACCGTTCGATAGAGCGAAAGTTGCTCTACCTTCCTATGTAGTTGGTTTTTTACGGGAGTGAAATTCTGGAGTGAAAAGCGGTAAAAGCTATAAAAATGCTGTTTTTTCATCATTTTTTAAGTTAATTTCAGTTTTCCTTTTATATACCCTGCTTAATAATCAACATTAGACCTCAGATTCATAATCATCGTCGAAAACTGTATCAGATGTCGTATTCCGATGTATTTTCGATCACTTTGTTCGTAACAATTCTATCTGTTGATTGGTATACACATGGGTTTTCTCGATGTGTCGGTTGATATATTACAAGAAAAGGAGGTGTGTCAAATTACGGACTGATCGTACCAAACCAGATAAGCCTAATTTTATTACTACAATAATCAGCATTGAACCCTGATTATTTTTTACGAGTTTATTTTGTATTTTATCACAAGTCAAGTTTTTGACCGATGGGGTCGCTCCCCAGGTTTCGAAAAAAATATTTTTTTTCGCCATTCCATCAGAAGTCTTCCTAGTTTGATAGCGCTATGTGTGCTGGTTACAAATATCATATTATTTTTCAAAAGTACTCGGATAATAAGAAAGATCTGAGGTACTTTCTGGAAGCCATAAAAATCAGTTTTTGATCTGAGAGTCCATCAAAATCTCAACTAAGCTAGTCTCAAATAGGCTCATTTGATAAAGAATTTCATTTTCTATCAGAATCTATAAGAACATCTTAGACATTCGAATTTTTCCCTATCGATAAATACCAAACACCGCCCTGATCGGGTCATTTTCGCACAGACAATGATTTTTCGAAGTAACACATTCTGGGCGTAGTAGCTTGATTTTTTCATTGGATATACAATGCAATATGCTCTTTCTGATGATGCCATTTTCAGCTTGAAATTCGATGTCTTAAGAAGCGTTTTTACTTCCACTACTATGTTTGACAGAAATTTCCCTATTTTTTGATCAGTATTCAGCGATTTTCGAGCAGAAAGTACTTCGTTCAAGGGGGAAAGTGCAGGTTTCAAGCACCAAATTATGCCGATGGTGCTGAACAGGTGCTGAACAGGTGCTGAGGTGCTGAGAAGGTGCTGAGGTGCTGACAAGGTGCTGAGGTGCTGACAAGGTGCTGAGAAGGTGCTGAGGTGCTGAGAAGGTGCTGAGAAGGTGCTGAGATGCTGAGAAGGTGCTGAGTTGCTGACGATGGATAGGGATGCAACGGTGACGAAAACCGTAGATACGGTTACCGGCTTAACTACGGTAACCGTAGCTACGGTTACCAGTCCAACTAAGATGACCATAAATACCGTTACCAGTCCAAGCCCATTTTCACGAACGAAAGAGTTTTTTAAGAAAATAACGATTCTCTATAAAGGTTGACGAAAGTAAATCGGGGCCGAAGAATCCGAATCTGTAGTTCGTCTTCCAATCTGAGTTTTCATTGGTTAGAAAATGGACCAATCAGAAACGAGCTTTTTTATTTTGAGGCTTTTCGAGCTTTTGATAAAACTTTGCAATAGGTTATCCATATTGAGGAATTCGAATCTGAGGTCCTTTTTTCAATATGAGCTCTCATTGGCCAGAAAATAGACCAATCGGAAATGAGCATTTTTGTATTAAGGCTTTTCGATCTTTTGATAAAACTTTGCAATAGGTTATTGATATTCAGAAATCTGAATCTGAAGTGAGTTATCATATCTGAGCTTCCATTGGTCAGAAAATGGATCAATCAGAAACGAGCTTTTTTCTCTCGACTGAAGGGACGGTAATACGAAACAAATAAAGCTTGACAGACTGATACCGAACACCAAAAATATTTAATTGGCTGAACTGCCTGCCTGAAGAAGCTTCATATATATTTGATGTTATTGAGATTATCGAACCTGTAATCACGCTAATACATCTGAATGCGCTACCATCCCAATGACTGCGAGGTCACAAACTCATTTTATCTCATATCATCCTCCCTCCAGTGGAGGGAAAAAAAGCTCGTTTCTGATTGGTCCATTTTCTGACCAATTAGAGCACAGATAGAATAACTCACCTCAGATTCGGATTCCTCGATATCGATAACCTATTGCAAAGTTTTATCAAAAGATCGAAAAGTCTTGATATAAAAAAGCTCACTTCTGATTGGCCCGTTTCCTAACCACTGAAAGCTGAAATTGAAAAACTAACTTCACATTCGAATTGGTCGATATCGATAACCTATTGCAAAATTTTATCAAAAGATTCAAAAGCCTTAATATAAAAATGTTCATTTCTGATTGGCCCATTTACTGACCAATGAAAGCTCAAATATGATAACTAACTTCAGATTTGAATTCCGCGATATCGATAACCTATTGCAAAGTTTTATCAAAAGATCGAAAAGTCTTAGTATAAAAAAGCTCGTTTCTGATTGATCCATTTTCTGACCAATGGAAGCTCAGATATGATAACTCACTTCAGATTCAGATTTCTGAATATCAATAACCTATTGCAAAGTTTTATCAAAAGATCGAAAAGCCTTAATACAAAAATGCTCATTTCCGATTGGTCTATTTTCTGGCCAATGAGAGCTCATATTGAAAAAAGGACCTCAGATTCGAATTCCTCAATATGGATAACCTATTGCAAAGTTTTATCAAAAGCTCGAAAAGCCTCAAAATAAAAAAGCTCGTTTCTGATTGGTCCATTTTCTAACCAATGAAAACTCAGATTGGAAGACGAACTACAGATTCGGATTCTTCGGCCCCGATTTACTTTCGTCAACCTTTATAGAGAATCGTTATTTTCTTAAAAAACTCTTTCGTTCGTGAAAATGGGCTTGGACTGGTAACGGTATTTATGGTCATCTTAGTTGGACTGGTAACCGTAGCTACGGTTACCGTAGTTAAGCCGGTAACCGTATCTACGGTTTTCGTCACCGTTGCATCCCTATCCATCGTCAGCAACTCAGCACCTTCTCAGCATCTCAGCACCTTCTCAGCACCTTCTCAGCACCTCAGCACCTTCTCAGCACCTTGTCAGCACCTCAGCACCTTGTCAGCACCTCAGCACCTTCTCAGCACCTCAGCACCTGTTCAGCACCTGTTCAGCACCATCGGCATAATTTGGTGCTTGAAACCTGCACTTTCCCCCTTGAACGAAGTACTTTCTGCTCGAAAATCGCTGAATACTGATCAAAAAATAGGGAAATTTCTGTCAAACATAGTAGTGGAAGTAAAAACGCTTCTTAAGACATCGAATTTCAAGCTGAAAATGGCATCATCAGAAAGAGCATATTGCATTGTATATCCAATGAAAAAATCAAGCTACTACGCCCAGAATGTGTTACTTCGAAAAATCATTGTCTGTGCGAAAATGACCCGATCAGGGCGGTGTTTGGTATTTATCGATAGGGAAAAATTCGAATGTCTAAGATGTTCTTATAGATTCTGATAGAAAATGAAATTCTTTATCAAATGAGCCTATTTGAGACTAGCTTAGTTGAGATTTTGATGGACTCTCAGATCAAAAACTGATTTTTATGGCTTCCAGAAAGTACCTCAGATCTTTCTTATTATCCGAGTACTTTTGAAAAATAATATGATATTTGTAACCAGCACACATAGCGCTATCAAACTAGGAAGACTTCTGATGGAATGGCGAAAAAAAATATTTTTTTCGAAACCTGGGGAGCGACCCCATCGGTCAAAAACTTGACTTGTGATAAAATACAAAATAAACTCGTAAAAAATAATCAGGGTTCAATGCTGATTATTGTAGTAATAAAATTAGGCTTATCTGGTTTGGTACGATCAGTCCGTAATTTGACACACCTCCTTTTCTTGTAATATATCAACCGACACATCGAGAAAACCCATGTGTATACCAATCAACAGATAGAATTGTTACGAACAAAGTGATCGAAAATACATCGGAATACGACATCTGATACAGTTTTCGACGATGATTATGAATCTGAGGTCTAATGTTGATTATTAAGCAGGGTATATAAAAGGAAAACTGAAATTAACTTAAAAAATGATGAAAAAACAGCATTTTTATAGCTTTTACCGCTTTTCACTCCAGAATTTCACTCCCGTAAAAAACCAACTACATAGGAAGGTAGAGCAACTTTCGCTCTATCGAACGGTATATGCCACTAATTCTGTTAATTCCAATTTTGCGTTCAAAAAATTACAGACTTTTTTCATAGTGTCTTTGTTTTGGTCTTGGTTACTCATATGCAAATCGGTGAAAAATAGCATCGAAATATGTTTTCTGATAGAGTTTTGAATGCGCTACACGAATCTGTTCTCGATTTTCAAAAATGAATTAGTAATGCTAAATAATGACAAAAATACTGAAAAACGTCGATTTTTTAAAGAAAATGGCCTTCAAAAGTATTTTTATGATTTCTCCGCTATTTCTCAATCAAGTCAATAATGTTTTTACACCAAAATGATCAGCGCAAAATTCTCTACAAACCCTCCAAGTTTCATTGAATTTGAAGATACTTATGTAAATCGCTGAAGGAAGCTGGCGGGATTACCCATGGTTTATTCAGCACTTTTTCGACTCGCCTACACCTTCCCGACTATGTCATAGCAACCACTGTGGTTTGAAAGTTTTTAGAAACTTCTAAAATATTCTTTTATATCTTAATCAATGGAATACTTTTGTGAACTTTTCCAAAAAGCCAATCGTCTTCTTTTCATATAAATAACTTTCAGGAAGATTTAGTTCCTGTCTTATGCAGCATATTGAAATGTATAAAAAATTGTGAAAATCTGGAAAATATTTAGCGCATGCCTATGGTAAGCTTATTATTTCAAAAAATTTAAATTTAAATTAAGTACCATGAAATACCGGAATTCCAACTGAAAAATAAATAATACATTTCGCGAATAGTGATAAGAAAAAAAAACATTTGTAATGTACAAATGGATATCGTGACGGATTAATCATTGCTCGCAATGTTTCTTTAGGAATTTAACATTTTACATCTTTTCTATTAATATTATAAAGATATTAATAAATTGGCAGAGGACGGAGGATTTAGTTTTAAATACATAAGTTTCGTTGGATCTATCCATTTATTTGACAGCTTGTGAGAACAAAATTTTTCAAATTTTTTTGGCAATATATAGTATAAATTGATAAGATTCTGAGTTTTTTGAATTCTACATTTTGTAGTCTCACGTGTACTGTACTACTAATTTTCTTAATTAAAAGGAATTTATTATGAAACTGTAACGATTTTGAAAATCTTAGAACAAATTTTATCGCATTTCAAAACTTCAATAAACAATTGCACTCATCGGTTTGAAATTTTCAGCTAAAAAGCCCTATAACTAGAGATATTTAGGTATAAAACAACTGATGAAAATCCTGAACTTTCAAACAAACTATTAATTAAATCGAACTCCTTTATTACAGCGGAAAGGGGGCTAGTTCATTTTTAACACTTCATTCAGCATATAGTTTACTTGATTATATGTTCAGTAATTGTTGAAAAAACTCAAATAAATGATTAGATCAACTATTTACTGACTCCTATTCTATGCACTTGTTTTCTGCCTCATAATTTACATAAAATGTTGTAAGCCGCTACGGAAAACTTGATCACCACATTGTTATGAGTATGTTCATAACGGCAAAAGACAAATTGTAATAGAATATGTGATTTGAGACATCACCAGCAGTGCTTAAGTCTCATAAAGATACCTTCGGTTCTACATCATTTTCTATTTGTATTTAAACAAATGCTGTTGCAGTTTGAAATACGTTAAACACCCTATAGATCATAAATATAAAAGTAATCTATAAACCATGTGTACCACTTGTTCTCTTGAATACATTCAAGGTTTCATAGTTAGTTGTACTCTAAACAGCTTTACATGACCTTGTCTCGTAATAAATGAACTCTTAAATTCTATGATGAACTCAATTCAAAAAATAATTTCGGTTTCAATTTTTCCATAACCAAAGATATCTTCATGAGCAATCTGTATAACTTACAAAAGAACAAAAGTTGCTCTCACACTTGCTCTGGCAATAAGTCGGACACATCTGTTCCATGTTATAAAAGGTATTCTATAGTGCTGGTTAAGTAAAGCAGTGAATCTAGTGTTTCATTGGCAGGCTTTCGAAAATCATCCGATCTTTTAGTTTTCAACAACTGATTTGGAAAAATTCTAACAATGATGCTTTCTTCATGTCTTCTTGAGTTTGCAAACCGTATACAGATTTTAGGCTTGAATTAAAAGGTTTCAAAACAAGTTGTACTATAATGAATCTGCATAAATAGTATGCTAATATCGGTTTTTATTGCTGAACACACTCGAATTTTCCATAAAAATATTACACCCCTATGTGCAGCTAATATTTTGATCGTTTGCACATTTTTATCAGACAAGTGTACATCGTTTATACCTCGAATAATTTTCAAACTACATTTGAACCAATTAGTTGTTTAGAATAAAAACTTGAAATTTTTGTCTAAAAGTGGTGTATATCGGTGGATTTAATAGCTTTGGATTGATTCTACAGACTGATAGTAGAATGGTCCTCTGTATAGAACATATTTCAAAGATCTATTTTTGTCAGACAGTGATAATGAAGTGTCATTTCATGATTTGTTTATGCAATAAACTTTATTCTTGTAGGGTACCGGCGAACTCCCGAAAGTTATCATTGAAATCGTTAAAGACGTCACCGAATTCTCAAATCGAAGTGGCAAAAAAGTGAAATTTGATCTCAACGAATGGAGAAGGGGGGACTTCGAGAAATTTTATCAGTTCATGAGAATATTGGAAGAGTTGCGAAGTGTAGAAGAGAAGATAAAGAAAGATCAGATGGGGACAAATGAGACAAAGGAAGATAAGACCATGGAAGATAAGATCAAGCAAGATAAGACCACTGAAAATGAGAACACGGAAGACGAAACCAAGGAAGAGAAGAACATTGAACAGAAGACTATGGAAAAGAAGACCACGAAAGATGACATCATGGAAGATAAAACCAAGGGAGAGAAGACTATAGAAGAGAAGACTATAGAAGAGAAGACTATGAAAGATAAGACTATGGAAGATAAGACCACTGAAGATGAAACTAAGAAAGAGAAGAATATGGAAGAAAAGATCAAGGAAGAAAAGACCATGGAAAATAAGACCACGAAAGATGAGATCGTAGAAGATGAAACCATGGAAGAGAAGACTATGGGAGATGAGGCCATGGAAGAGAAGACTATGGGAGATGAGGTCATGGAAGAGAAGATCACGAAAAATGATACCAAGGAAGCTGAGACAGAAAAAAATGAGATAGAGGAAGATGACACAATGAATCCTTATGAAGCCACTTACAAATGCATCGAAGTTGTGGCATGTAGCAGTAAACTCATTGTGGTATTCGATCCTTTGGGAGCCAACGGCAACCTCGAAGATGCCATTGCTGAAGCAATGTTGAATAAAATATATTTTCTACGCGAAAAGGATCACAATACTTTCGATGATGACTCGCTTGCAATGGAATTAAAATGGTGTTTGGTAAGATTTTCTCTTTGAATCTAATGAAAAATAATGCTTAATATTTTGATTAACCTTTTTTAGATCTGGAATAAAGTTGATCATGCAAGGCAGCATGTATTTGCTGATTATGTATTTGATAATATGACGTCTTCACAAGGAAGACGAGAATTTGTGAGTGCACTTTATAGTTCAATAATACCATGCCCAATCAAATCACATAAATGAGAAGGATCTGAATGAGCTTCATAAAATCGATCGAAATTTCGATATTTATTTTTAAAAAATGAATCTATAATAGGTACTTTGATGGGTTAAATTGAAAAGGATCATTTAAAGAAAAATTATCTATTATTATTATTTTTCTTGGATTAACTAATCGTGACTGTAACTTGGAAGACTGTGCTATGTGTATTTTTTTCTTAGTTCATGCATCTTTTCGTTGTGTAACTGAGAAATAATAGGCAGCAGCTAAATCATGTTCAACAGTTATATTTTCCACACATCAAAGTTAAACAAATAGCAGAGGATTTCCAATTGATTTGCTTTTCGGAAGATTTATTCAACAGGCTATTAAATGATGCAAAAACACAAGTCTTTTTTCTCTTTGTTGGTTAAACATATAATTTTCTAATTATTCAGTTGCTCGGCACGGTCCACCATGAACGATTTCAGTCTATTAAACGCAGAGCCTTATTTCTCTTTCTAACTGTTCTATCTAGTCGATAAAAAGATATGAAGTATTAGCGCTAGCATGAATGTCAAAAAATATGCACCTTACGAAAGCTTCTACTATAGAAAAGTTAAATTTCAGAAGAAAATACCCTGTCAGACTGGAGTGTCCACTATGATAGGTTTCATGGTATCCCGTCGAATGTCAAATATATTGAACTTGTCGTATATTTGAACATCAAATTCATACGCGTAACCGATGAATTTCAATGTTTGTAAATGTCCCAGAGTATCATAGGCTGCTTGTAAAAAATTGAAGCATTTCTAATTAGAAGTCTGCTTTGAAAAGATCTTGCATACTCTAAATTTATACTTAATGTTTTTAAAAGTAAAGTTCTATTGGATGTTTATCATTAATCATTAATTTTATTGTATATTATGAAATTATTTTCTTAGATAAAACAAGTAGCCCCGGAAGCACTCTTTGAAGCCACGTGTCGGGACGACGTGTCTTTTGTGCATTTACTGATGGAACATGATGTATCAATGAAAGATCTCAACATAGAACAGTTAGAGCCAGACCAACTCAAAATGTATTATGGTAGAATACTGGTATGCTCTTTCAGAAATGTTTATATTTCGAAAAATTAGTTGAGAAAATATCTCCAACAGAAAAGTAACTTCAAAAATTTGCGAAACTAGACACTTCCTTGACAACGAGTGAGCAAAATTTCGAAAAGTTATTACCAAAATTTTAGTAACATGCAAGTGTTTTCAAAAGTTCTTCTGGTTCTTATATATGAAAATGATATGAACGATGAGGGAACTTTGGTTGAAAAAATCAAGGTCATTCTGAGCTTTATTATAATTTGGGAAGCATCTTTGAGTAGCGTGATGATAAACTCTTTTAACTTCAATAACTATTGTTATTTTTCCATTGTGATTTTGTTTAGAAAAGCAAAAGCTTACCAAATTTCAGAAGTACACTTGTTTTTGGAAATTAGAACATATTCCCATGTTTTGTCGTTAGATATCTAGTAATTTTTATTAAGAATAACAATGCACTACCTCTCAACGAGACTACAGTCATTCATGCTGAGGTTAATAAGAAGTCATCGGAATTTGTGGAAGAAATATATTGGGCTTATATGAAGCAATATTTAGAAGTGAACGTAAGCTTTTAATGTTAGTGAGTATTTATATATGATATTGGTCGAATTGTTACATTAGATATGCAGGAAAACTATGAATCTATTCAGTGAAAACAAGATTGAAAAGCTGTATCTGTGGTTTTTATTCATGAATCGACCAAAGATGGCTCAATTTCTTTGTTCGATGTGTCATGTAAGACATGCACTACGCTTACATTAAATTTATTATCGTATTGAGTTTATTAGAATCAGACAGTCGCAGCTATTCTCGCAGTTATGATTTATTCCAAGGCAGCGAACAAAGATATGAAAAACAGAGATACTTTCAAAAAAACTGCAGAGTGAGTAAATTACATTTGTGCTTATTTGAGATTTCACCTTGCATGCATGTTTAATTTATGAATTGATGACAATAGTGAGTTCGATGAACATTCCAAAGGTGTCATAGACGAGTGTTTCGCGAAAGACAATAAACTTGCCGTCAATATAATCAGTAGCGAAGCTCAGGCATTCTACAATTATAGTCCATTGAATTTAACAAAGAATACTAGTTGTAAAGCTTTTCTTGCCAGTGATACTGTCCAAAACTATGTCAATGACAAATGGTACCATCATTTTGCCGATCAACGCCGGTTATGGAATATGAATATCTCTATTTGGGTGGGCCAATGATATTTATAGAATAAGCTCATAATCTATTCGATATCTTATTTAGATATGTCTTGCGTCGTTATTTTTGCCGTTCTTACCAATTACATCTGTGTTTTTCCGTTGTCTTTACCAGGAATCTGCTGGCGAGTCGAAAGTACAACAGATAAAAGGCATCACTTTGTAAATTGTTCTTATATGTCATATTTTCGTGTAGAAAATCAATAGTCCAATACGACATTGTTTGAGGCTGTCCAGGGGGAAAATGTCAGTAGACCATTTACTTTGATTTTAGTTTTCACCTGCAGGTCTCTTTTTATAGATCATCAAACAAGATAACTCCAGAAAGATCCTCTTCAAATGGAAGAAGTGCCGCAACGACTGAATTATGGCGTAGAATCAAATACTTTTATGAAGCACCAGTAGTACGATTCTACTATCATTTTGTAAGTGTTTTCTTCCTCTGTTACTCTCTCGTATTTTCTTGGACATGGTTGTTACATTCCAAATTTAGATTTCCTTTATTGTGTTCCTGCTTCTGTTCAGTTATGTTCTTCTTGTCAATTATTTTCCATTGAATCGATATGGTGAAATGCGTTCCGGAATCCGAAATCTGCCGATTCCAATACCGGAAATTATCTTACACATTTATATGTTAAGCTTTATCATCGACGAAATCGACCAGGTAAGTCTTGTAAATCTTCGAAATAGCTTTTTTCACAACTTTTATTTTCAATATTATTAGATCTTAAGATATATAAAGAGAAAAAGAATGCATGTCTATTGGTGTAGTGGTTGGAACCGGATGGACTTAACAGGCATTATCTTTTATTTAATTGGATTCATTACCCGATGGTTTGTTAATGAAACTACTTTCACCATGTCAAAGTAAGATATCTTGCTTTCTTATAGTTTTTTTTCAAACGAATAGCGTCCAAACGGAATAGGATATTGTCCCTATTAAAATTCAGAAAAGCATTTATCAAAATGCATGAAAAGAATATTCGTATTTTAGACGTCACATCAAGATAGTACGAAGCCATGATTGTTTTCAGAATAAGACTTCATCTCTAAGCACATAAGTTAAAATGAAGATCTACGATATATTTTGAATCAATTTATGCCATCATATTTTTTGATTGATTTCCAGTGACACTCAGTCATTCAAATATTTTTAGTCGATTCAAAAACGAAAAGAATGAAATTTTCATTAATATGAAAAATGATACGTATGCATATTCCAAAAAACTTTATTAGAAGTCGTATTCTTTCGAAAGTTGTTCAAGAGAGACTTTTGAATATTGAGTGAATGACACTCTGATTGTTATCAAAACCATGTTACATAAATCAATCAGCCAAAATCGTCTCTCAATATTCATAAGTTTTAGTTTGAGTTGTTATAATTGTGTCTATTCTTGTACCCAGTCAAACAAAAAAATCAGGAAACGCGTTTAAACTAGGGGTGGGAAGTTCCCGTTACCAGTTACCCGAGAACGGGGTAACGGTACCAAAGGTCAAAGAAACATTACGTTTAACTTATGGAGGTCATTTCCGTTTTATTGTAAGCACAACATGTACCCATGCTCGGGCCGAATCTAGGGTTATCGAGGATGCTCTATCGATTGATAGGTATATGTTGGGGTCCCCGTCCGTCCCCATTGTCGGATAACGAAAAGATGCAAAAAATCGCAAAAAACATCCGGGTTCAAAGGTCAAAAAAACATCAGTTTTAACCTATGGAGGTCTTTTTCCTTTTATTGTAAGTACAACATGTACCCATCAATCGATAGAGCATCCTCGATAACCCTAGGTTCGGTCCGAACATTCGTATATGCTGTGCTTACAATAAGAGGGAAATGACCTCCATAAGTTAAACGTAATGTTTCTTTGACCTTTGGTACCGTTACCCCGTTCCCGGGTAACTGGTAACGGGCCGTTACCGTTCCCGGGTGACTGGTAACGGAACCGTTACCAGTTACCCGGGAACTGGTAACGGGATCGTTACTGTCCCCCGGGTAACTGGTAACTTCTCCCGTGTGAACCGTTACCGTTCCCGGGTAACGGTCTGCGAACGGTAACTGCCGACCCCTAGTTTAAACACTATTAAAATCGTGAACGTTTTCGGATGCTAATCGCGGTTCCCGTTTGTGACCCAGAAACGTCCAAAAAACAACAACATGAAAACGGCAAAATATTTACCAGCGTTTAATATTATGCACGAAAAACGCCTACTTTTTTTGTAAAATAAACTGTAGACAAAAACTAACCGCGTACTTGTCCATCTTTTTCTAACGTTTTCGGATGACAATTGGGAACCGCGATTGTGCACGTAACCCGACCAATAAAATTAGGCGTGAAAACGCTGGATTTTCACCTGCACACATTTTTTCACAGTTTACATTTTCCATAATTTCAAACGTGTACTCGACTTCATTTTAAAGAGGTTCTCACCCTCCAATCGGGAACTGCGATTGTCAGCGTCACGCGACCATTAAACTCCTTCGTGAAAACGCCATCATTCATCTTAGAGTGAACTTCACAATGTTCAAATGCTATACTATTTCAAACGTACACTCGTCTTAATTTTCGAGACACGTCTAGCTCACGATCCACAATAACAATTGTCATCACGCGACTCCTAACAAAGAGGACATAAAAGCACTCACTACTCAGAACGCGAAAATTTCAGCGGGTCCATATCCTACATTCTCGAACGTACCTAGCGCGTAACTAACTCTTATCACCATCTGACCGTCCATAACTCCAAATGCCATCCAAATGTATCGCTTCTCTATTTAGTGGCCGCTCCAAATGGACATGTTCCGATCTAAACATATAAGAATAAATATTAAAATAGTTTCTAAAATAGATTATTACATACCTTTATCATTTTTCTTCATCTGAAACCCGATCTAAACGTAAAAAATATAATACATAAGTTTCTGAAACAAATTATTACATACTTTCAATATTTCACTCCATTTTAAAATTTGATATAAATACATATACAATATCAGTTTCTAACACACACTCTTACACATCTTCATCATTAAATTTGGCCACGAATTCCATCTCCCTTCAAACGAGAAAATATTGTTTTACTTTCTAAAGTGCATCATTACATATCTTCAACATTGTACTTGACTTCGGCATTGATCTAAATATAAACTAGCAAAGGTTAAATTAGTTTCTAAAACACAAAGTTACATACCTTCAGCATTGTTCTTCATCCGGAATTCGACCTAAACATAAATAAACACATATTATATCAGTTTCTAAAATTCATTACTATCCACCTCTATCATTAAACTCTGTCTCGAAAATGATCTAAATATAAATGAAGAAATACTATATTAGTTTCTGAAATGTATGGTTACATACCTTCAACAACGCACTTTATGTCGAATTTGATATAAATATAAATAAAAAGATGAGTATTATACAAGTAACGTTCATCGGATTCCGATTCACTCATCCCTAGACTAAAAGGCGATGAAATGTGATGTGACTAGATATGTAAATGAGACTATCAAAGGGTACATCTCTCGCTGAAATCCAAAGATGTGCTACAAGAGAAAAGCCGAGTGTTTTTAAACTTCATAATTAGAAATCAGTTCAAAATAAAAGCAATTTAAAGGTAAGAAGTCAGAACTACAAAGAACAGAAACATAAATATCTAAAAGTTGTAAAAAAAGAAATAATATTCATCGAATGCAGATTCCCTTTACCGTAGACTGTTGAGTGTTGAATATATTTGAATGACCAAAGAACTGGAGATTTTGAAACAAGAAATTTAAAAAGAACTAATTACTAAGCTTTCGTAGCTCGGTTTTTTGAGCACTGATGGCATTCATGGAAACCATGAAGTCTTTCTACCGTTCATAGTTAGGATATTATTAAGTGACCAACTGAAAAGGAATTTAGATTTAAATACGGAGATGTTTCGTCTTTATGTTAGAACAGGTTAAAAATATTAACCAACGTCAATTTTATATACGTTACAAAAGTTATTCATCATCCAAAACATCATCTGGAGAGTATAGGCGGCTCAAAGCCGACGCAGGCGTAGCATTGTTTTGTAAAGAGGTCTGGCAACCACGGCACACAACCATCAATCCAGTTTTCGTATCGATCCCGCATCGCCCTAACAGTGCTCCATTCACGAGAACATCGAAACCAGAGAAAGTTTCTAACATTCGTCGAACATAGCCTATTTTGAGTTAGAAAACGTTTCAAAATGATGATTTCCGATCAATAAAGATCCTTACTGGTAAATCGTGAAAAATTAATTTTCAAAACAGAATTCGATATCTCGTCGCTCTGAGGTCGAAGAAGATGCAGGTTCGGAAACGATCTGATAGTTAATTGTGACTAATTTTGAGTCAGGATTTTATAGCCGCATACAGCGCAGTTTCGGTCAGTTGCCATATTTGAATCATTTTTCGCACGTGTTTTCGCCCTATGAGTCGAAAAGAAAGGAATGTTTGGTAGAAAAAACAAAGAAACTATGAGTCTTACCGATGTTGATCACGATCACGTTCTAATCTAGTATTTCGCTCCGCATCAGTCTCGCGCGCTCGTAAGTTGTGTCGGCGGTTCATTTCTTTAGCACGTTTGGCTGTAAGACGTTCTTCTCTCTCCTTTGCGTTTTCTTTTGCACGTTTATCGGCTAGACGTTTCACTTCGTATTGGCTACGTGATATAAGATGCGTTTGCTTCTCTTCGACTGTTTTTTTGACACCAAAATCGATCAATCGCTGTTTTCTGTATTGTCTGTCAATAGCCAGGCGACTCTCTTTCTGTTCAGCAGTCTCAACGAGAGCACGACGGGCACGAAAAGCTCGCATTCGGTTGGTAGAAGTCGACAAGCGGATATCCATTTTCAAATAATCGTGAATGTTACTGGAAGAATTAAGATTGGTGGGCGACGAGTTGGCACCGTTATTTCGCCACAATATTTTATTCAAGTAAACATACTCAAAGAAAGCTAAACTATTTATGATGAGATACTCGAAAGTGAAATTAAGAAAAAAGCGCGATAAAACACGAAAACTGAAATCAGATCAGGGAAGACTGATATTTAAAAGACATAAAAAGCTTACGATATTTTGAAAATTAGCTAGAAAAAAATGGCAAACAATAGAATCGAGCATGTAGCTAGAAAATCCACCAAAAGGCCAAATTTACCTCGAAGACCAGATCAAAATGCACAAACAACCTCTGCGACCGATTCAAACAAAGATGTCACGGATCCAAACACAGACGTCACCGATGCAAAC
>CAJNOP010000945.1:19913-44975 GCA_905250075.1 Rotaria sp. Silwood1 | reverse complement strand
CAAACACAGACGTCACCGATCCAAACACAGACGTCACCGATCCAAACACAGATGTCACCGATCCAAACACAGACGTCACCGGTCCAAACACAGACGTCACCGATGCAAACACAGACGTCACCGATCCAAACACAGAAAATTTAGGTTTATAGACCCTAGCCTTTCAGTCTAGGGAAAAGGATGTTTCATAAGTTTCGGCCCCATTCTTCTTTTCACTTTTATTTTTGTTATCTTTTAAAGTAAAGAGGCGAGGTCTATATATTTTTGCAGAGAAGTGTCTAAGCTATTATCCAATATAAATTGAGTCGAATTTGAATGAACTCCGAAAAGTACTGAATTAATAAAGATACTGAAAAAAATTTCATCAAAATCAGATTTTGGAATATTATAGAATTTCGGTTGTTTGTGTTTAGTATGTTATATCTCTATGAAGACAAAAGCAAATAGCCCGAAATTTTCAGTGTAAGTAGAGCTCATTTGAATCTAATATCTGTAAAATTTTTATTGATTTTGATCCTACTGAAATAAAGTTATCATCTAAACATTGGCCGTTACCATTTTCAGGTGTTTTAGACTCTCTAATGGTCACCATAAAGATTTCAAAATGTTCACTATTTTGAGAATGACTTTATTTCAGTAGGATCAAAATCAATAAAATTTTTACAGATATTAGATCCACATGAGCTCTACTTACACTGAAAATTTCGGGCTATTTGTTTTTGTCTTCATAGAGATATAACCTACTAAAGACAAACAACCGAAATTCTATAATATTGCAAAATGTGACTTTGATGACATTTTTTTCAATATCTTTATGAATTCAGTACTTTTTCAAAGTTCATCCAAATTCGACTCATTTTATATAGGATGATCGCTTAGACATTCCTTTTCAAAAATATATAGACCCTGCCTCTTTCCTTTAAAAGATACCAAGAATAAAAGTCAAAAGAAAAATGGGATCGAAACTTATGAAACACCAATTATTACATACTTTTACCATTGTACTTGATCTCGACTTTGGTCTAAATATAATTAGGGAAACAATATATTAGTTTCTAAAATACGTGATTACATACCTTCAACATTTTACTTGCTGTCGAAATCGATCTAAACATAAATTAGAAAACACTATATGAGTTCCTAAAATGGAAGATTACACACCTTTAACGTTTTTCTTCATTTGGAATTTGACCTAAACATAAATCAATGTTTTCTTACTTTCCACAACAGATTATTACATACTTTGAGCATTACATTTGATCTCGAAATTGATCTCAAGATAAACTAGAAAACATTATATTAGTTCTTTAAATACAAGGTTACATTACTTCAACACTTTTCTTCATCTAAAATTCGATCTAAATATAAATAAATAAATAATACACTAGTTTCTAAAATATGTCCTTCCATACCTTTATCATTGTGCTTTATCTTGAAAATGATGTAAATATAGACTAGAAAATATTTTATTAGTATCTAAATTATATAGTTACATAGCTTCAACGTTGTATTTCATGTCGAATTTGATATAGATAGAAATAAATAGATAAATATTACGTTTTCTTTCTAAAGTAGTTTATTACATACCTTTATCATTCTACTTGATCTCGAAATCGATCTAAATCTAAATAAACTAATAATATATCATTTTCTAACATACGGGATTACATACCTTCAACATTTTACTTCCTTTCGAAATCGATCTAAATATTAATTACAAAATATATTTTATTTGTTTTGTAAAATATATGGTTACATACCTTCAACAATGTACTTCATGTCGAATTCGATATAAATAGAGATAAAAGATAAATATTATATTTTTTTTTACAATAGATTACTACATACCTTCATTATTGTACTTGAGCTCGAAATCGAACGAAATATAAATAAGGAAATAATATAGTAGTTTCCAAAATACGTGATTGCATACCTTCAACATTGTACTTGATATGGAGGTTCATCTCAATATAAATAAATATTATATTAGTTTCTAAAATACATTATTGCGTACCGATATCATTGTATTTCATCTCGAAAATGATCTAAATATATAAATGAGAAAATATTTTATTAGGTTGTAAAGTACATGATTGCATTTCTTCGACATTGTACTTCATGTCCCGCTCGATCTAATTATAAGTAAATAGGTAAGTTTTATATTTTTTCCTATAGTGGACTAGAACATGCCTTGTTGTACTTGAACTCGAAATCAGTCTAATTATGGACCAGTAAATATTATATTAATTTCCAAAATAAGCTATTACATACTTTTATTAAAGTACTTGATCTTGAACTTGACGTAAATATAAATATATATATAATATATTAGTTTCTAGATCAGATTATTACATGACTTTATGATTATACTTGGTCTAAAAGTTGATCTAAATATAAATTATAAAATATTTCATTAGTTTTTAAAATACATGGTTACCTGCCTTCAGTATTGTTCTGCATCTGAAATTCGATCTAAATATAAATAAATGTTATATTAGTTTCTAAAATAGATTATTATATACCCTCAATATTGTAGTTGATCTCAAAATCAATGTAAATATAAGTAAATGAACAATATATTGGTTTGTAAAACAGATTATTACAGCACTTTACCATTATACTTGATCTTGAAATTTATCTAAATACAAGTGAGACGATATTTTATTATTTCCTATTCTAGATAGTTACATACCTTCAACGTTGCACTTCATTTCTAATTTGATCTGAATATAAATAAAGAAATCATATATTAGTCTCCAAAATACGTGATCGCATACCTTCGACATTGTACTTGATATGGAGTTGGATCTTAATATAAATGAAAAACAATGTATTTAAGTTTCTAAAATAGATTATTCCGTACCTTGATCATTATTGTACTTGCTCTCGATATCAATCTAAATCTAAATAAGGAAATAATAAAATAATTTTTAACATAGACTATTCCATACCTTTATCATTATACTTGGTGTAGAAACTGATCTAAGTATAAATTAGAAAATGATATATTAGGATGGAAAATAGATAATTACATATCTTCAGCTTTGTATTGTATTGGGAATCAAATTTCCAAGATAAATAAATAAACATTATGTAAGTTTGTAAAATCTATTATGATATTGATTTGATATAGTGCACGATGTGAACCTAGGTACGAAAAATAAATATTATCATTTTTAAAAGAGAAAAGTTAGCAGCAAATGGAGTGGAACGAATCTGTTAAATTTAACGATATATTTTATGATAGCGTATGCTTAAATGAGATGCTGATATAGAGTAAGGGAAATCTTTAATTTCTCAGTATTTATCCATGTGATAATAGGTATTATTTATGAGCAGTAATAATGAAGTGATGAGTACCAGTTTTATTTTGTATACCTCAGAATGGAAATGTTTCTGCGAAAGGAAGCCTATTATATGTATCAGGATACAAGTTTGATTTCTTTCCTTTGTTGCTGAAGCTATTAAGGAAAGTTGTATAAGAAGTACTGAACTTACTTATAGACTTCGGTGTGATGTCGCTCGTTTGTGTTTGTTCGAGAGATAGTGGTTCTACTTTCGGAATATTTAGATGTGCTTCTTAGAAAACATATTATACATTTTCACTCTGGTTGAAATATTTTATATTTATAATTAAAAAAGTAGTGATGAATATTCTTCGTATCTGATACAATAATTGTGAATGTATTGGTCATTCTAGTATATCCTGTCTTTATATAAATGAATGCAAAAGGCGGAGGCTGAACTTAGTTAAAGAATGTGCATTATTTATATTCTTTGCGTTCTGTAAGATATAATGAGAGAATATTCTTTGCGAAAATTTATTAGTATGTTTTTACTAGAAGATGATTTTGTTAAGTATATATCTTGCTGCATCACTTCGATGGAAAACATTCCTACTGTTTCCTGTGATATTACCATATTATCTATATGTATAATCTCTATATATAATTTTCATTGTGTATATGTGTGTCTGTGTTTCTTTATGCCAGGTCAAAGATCAAGGGTTGATAATCAGGTAAGACTATATGGGGAAGGCGTGAAAGGCTATTACATGCAGATACGCATAGGTTCCCAAGGGCTATTATATAAAGGCACCCATAAATCCTTATGGACTATCCTATGGAGGCATCTATACTCGGAACGAGCTTTATAGTAACCAGAAACGGCCATATTTTCGCCGTATGTCGTGGGGCTGTATTACGACTGCCCTAAATGCCACCACAGCATACTACAAAAGCAACAGTATATTTGTCTGATGATTTTTCAGCCCATTGATAGGCATGCCAACTAGTCATCTTCGCCTCCATCCTAGGGGTCTTAGTAATGCTCTATCCATTGATGGGTGTATCTGTGGGTTTTCTCTGATCCTTTCATCGAGATATAGAAATTCGAGTTCTGATTGGCTGATTAAAACGGACCAATCAAATTTCAGGAGGTCTTTTCTCGCTTGTTCTAAGCACAAGTGGTACTCATGTTCTAGCCAATCCTAGGGTTGTTGGGGATGTTCTATTGATTGATGGGTATATGTATGGGTACCTCTTATTCTTCGATAGAAATATAGAAATCGGAGCTGTGATTGGCTCTTTAAAATGGACAAATCAGATTTCAAGAGGACTTTTCTCCTTTATTGTACCGACGTGTGATAGTCATGTTCATATCGATCCTAGGGTTCTCAGGGATGCTATATTGATTGATGGGTATATGTGTGAGCTCCTACCATCCCTTCATAAAGACAGAGAAAGCCAGGCTCTGATTGGTCAGTTAAAAAGGACCAGTCAGATTTTGGGAGGCCTTTTCTCTCTTATCGTACACACATGCGGTAGTTATGTTTGTGCTGATCCTAGGGTGTTTGGCGATGCTCTACCAATTGATAGGTATATTTATGTGTTTCTCTTATCCTTTCATAGAAATTTCGAAATCGGAACTGTGATTGGCTCTTTAAAATGAACCAATCAGGTTTCAGAAGGACTTTTCTCGCTTATTGTAAGGACATGTGATAGTTATGTTCGGGCCAATCCTAGGGTTGTTGGGGATGCTCTCTCGATTGATGGGTATAAGTGTGGGTCTCCTCCTACTTCCTGAGAGAGATACAGAAATGGAGGCTTTGATAGGTCGGTTAAAATAGAGGTGTCTTACGACGTTTTATATTACTAACTCGTATAATCGTCTCGTTGTCACGCTGGTCGTTTCTAGTGGCAGGTTCCAGCTGATGTTTAGAGTCGCTGTAGTTTGGCTTAATGTAATAGATACGACTATTGTAAACGGCAATCGGAAACGGTTGACGTGTAGAATACCTTACATTTTTTTCCGGTTAGAGTATACAGTCTCCGTATTGTTCCAGTAGTACTTTACCGTGAGCTTTTACGAGTAGCGTGTACGATTGATGTAATATATTGTAAAGTGTCGTTCACTGCCGCTGTAAACAGCTGTTGTTATTCATCGTATTTGGTTAGCAAACGGTCGATTATGGTCGAGCGTGATTGACATGGGTAGGTTCTGATGGGCTACTATATGAGGGCACCCATGTATGCTCAAGGGCCATTCTATAGAATGCTCATAGGTTTTGAAGTGTATAAGAGAATAAAGCGGTATGGCTAAAAGAGATCCAAGGGATATAAGGCCATAAGAAAATAAGGCTACATAGCCTAGCAAAAATATGTGCGATATACTTATCTCCAGGTAAAAATCTTTCCTCGCATCTCTTTTTTCGGTAAGGTTTCCTCTACTATTGTAAGGATAAAACATGGTGTTGTTCGAGCTGATTAGGAATTATTTAATTTCTCTTTTATATGGCCCACACAACACCATGTTTGTCCTTATGATCGTAGAGAAAGCCATGCTGGAAAAATGAGGTGGAGGAAAGACTTTTGCCCAGGATTATAAGAGCATGAGATGATAAGGCTTTGATCTATACACGTAATATCGCATAACTGCGTCTCTTATCGAATGAAATACTCAACTTCTGAAGCCATACGTTAACTGAAAAACTAGCCGTACAGTATGCACGGATTCTCATTAGTTATTAATAGTATGTTCATTTGCCGTACACAACATAAAATGGTGTGGGTGTAGAGCGATACAATACTACACACCTACACCTCCAGCCAATGCTATACACCCATACCTACACGTCACATAGTATGCATCCATCAACGAAATTCTTTTACATTAAAATAAAAACTATAGTCAATCCGTTTATATTCTGGGGGCAACTATCAGATTCACCTAGTATCGTAAGAGCACTGATCGACGATATTATTGTAAAACTTGCTTACAGTAAACAAGGTATTTTTAATTTTTTTCAATTTCCAAACATAGTAGAAACTACTTAAATACACATCACTTTCTATGTTTTTTTGCTGAGATAAATAAATATTGTGTGCATTTTTAGAAATATCAACAACGTTTTCTTCCTTTTATTATTTCTTTCCCAAAACAATTATCTCTTATTAAGTCTCTTGTTTTCGATCTTTAAATAACATTAAACTTTGAGTGTTTAGTATGAAACAGTCATTAGACGAGTACAAGTACAGCAAGTACAAGTAAAA
The DNA here is from genome assembly GCA_905250075.1 of Rotaria sp. Silwood1. Classification (NCBI taxonomy): domain Eukaryota; kingdom Metazoa; phylum Rotifera; class Eurotatoria; order Philodinida; family Philodinidae; genus Rotaria; species Rotaria sp. Silwood1. Next base: position 38,424 of record CAJNOP010000945.1, on the reverse strand, counting down.
TACTAGATAATCAAAAAATGTACTTTACTTAAATACTTTTTACTAGAGTATATTTACTCAAGTAGCTGTACTATATAGGGTTATACGCAAGTAAATAGTATTTGAGTACATTAGAGTCCTTAAAGCCATAATAAAGTGTAGCTGTATATTTAACACATTGATTTTGATGTTAGGATGTGTGATACATACCTGACGTTTACAACTTAGCGACATCGTAAGAAAAAGCTGTTAGCGCAATCGCCTGTGGTATTAAAATAGTGAAACACGATGAAGCTGCTATAGGCAATGTTCTGAAAGCTGTTTTTTTTTAATGCATACTCATGTACATTTCTTCATAATGATTTACCTTACACTATAGACTTTCAACAGGATAATACTCCATATATGCTTCAATCATATGTTAGTTATGCATTACCTCTAGTATTTCCGTTGAGTCTTCTATCACCATCTATAATGATCTCAGAGCCCTGTCTGTCATGGACCGTGATGGGCCCAGAGCCCTGTCTGCCACGGTCTGTGACGGGTCCAAAGTCTGTCTGTCACGGTCTATGAAGAGCCCAGAGCCCTATCCGTCACGGTCTTTGGGCAGAGGGGGAGTGTAAATTTCTACCTCTAAACACTTCAACACTCCTTTCACATCGTGTTTCACAAAATGTATATGAATAATGACTATCACGATCATTTCTATCTCCATTGTCATAAAAGAGTCTCGCTATAAATGATCAACATTGATAATCAAGGAAAATTCAAAAGACATGAATTTATACTGTGTAGGTTAAAATGTTATGAATATGATGTAGACATGTCGGAGAATGCAAAGTAGTTATCTATAAGAATATGCAAATATCCGATTAAAGTACATTTTGTACTTAAAATACTGGTAATTCAGTAAATGAGTACAAATTTTGGTACTTCAGTAAAATCTTTCAATACAAGTAAATTTACTGATACTATTAGAATATACTCAAGTAAACAGAAATACTCAGTAAAAGTATCAAAAATAGTCAGTATTTTACTGAGTATCCGATCACTGGTATGAAATATCAGTCTGCATTCTAGTCATGTGAAAAAAATATTTCTAGAACACGTATAGCATATTGAACTTTAAATAATTTTAACGTGTAGTTATAAACACAGCGTGAAACTGTTGAAAGAGTTAACCCTTCAGCCGTTTAAATGATGAAAAGTAGAGGACTAATGAAAAACTTGTGCATTATAACGATGAAGATTATAAAATTTTATTGTCAATAAAGCGTTTTTTGCCACACTCGTTTAAACGCAAAGAATCTATTAATATACTACGTTTACATATGCTTAAAAACTTGTAGCACGCTTTCATGGCCGTGTAAACACAATAAAAATTTGAGGAAGAATCGAGCTAAGAACTTCTGCGTTGAAAACGCTAAAAAATCCTCTACTTTCACCGTTAAAACGCTATAATTAAAGTAAAAAAAAGCGGAATGATTTGATATACGTTTAAAAGCTAGAACTGTTCAATTTACGGGTATGTTAACGCTATCTATTTAGCGCTCTGTACACGCCCGTAGAATTTCTCCAAAAAAACATCTAGAAGTTGATATTTTGGATCGTTAAAATGCAGACCCGAAGAAATGGGCGTTTACACGCTATTAAAATAACCATTTCGATCGTTTATACGACCAAATATAATAGCAAGAGAATATTTGTCCGTTTTCGCGCTTTGAAAAACAAAGTTACCTGCGTTTACACGGCCACTTTGAGAAAAACGCAGTAAAACGCCAAAAAAGGCTGATTTCGTGATGTTTAAACGCGTTTTCCCCAAACCTTGTCTGACTGGATATATGGTTGTTTCTGCCAACTATCTAGAGAATGAGCTTCGTTATATCACAATGGATAAAAAAGAACATCCAAGGAAGTCATTGTTTGGAATAATCGAAACATAGGTTTCTTAATATATTTTATTTCAACCAATTTTAATAAAGTATAGAAATTTATATTTTACTTTTGCACCAGAAATATCGTGTACGAATTATTGTTTCTTGAACGTCACGAGCATCCTAATTCATTCGGTTGTTTCATAAAAAAATCTCATTTTCATTCAAATATATGTGTATCAAGCGAACAACCAGAATACACTGTCACCATTTAAATAACATCTCGATCTTGTAAGATATATGTGTACAAAAAAGGTGTTGAATAGCAAATAATTTTCCTGAAACGATTTCTGAGCTTGAGTTTTCGACAAATATTCAAAATCTTTCCGGTGAAGGGCAAATGAATTCACATCTGAAGAATAGTACTTGTTCTAATCTGATCTTCAATATAGAAAGTCTTGTCAACATCTTAACAACAACAATCATAGATAGACTTCTGTATTTACACTCATGATAGTGAAACAGATGACTTGATACCATTTCAAAGTCAGCCCAAAGCTTCTACAAAAGTCCATTTATTATAAATGATTCTCAATTATTTCTAGTGATTTTTCATTTCAGCCAACATCGCCGAAAGTTGATTAAAAGGTAGTAAAAATCATGAAAATCAGACATGGCTCGTTATCTCGTTTTGAAGCTACATTCTTGTTAAAGCACTTAAGTCACTGGTAGTGCTTATGACACTTTTATTCCCATATTTCCATATTCGCTGAAACATGTTTTCAATATAAAATCAATGGATAGGGCAGGAAACTGAAGCACGTCTATTCACTGAATAAGTGCAAATTTTCTCTCGTGTGAGTCTAAAATTTGTATTCCAGAAGTAGATGAGTATAATATAAAATCTGTATATACTACTCAAACAAAATCAAAATAGGCGATATGACAAAAGCTCTTTAATGTCGCCAAAGACATCGAGTTGTTCATAAAAACAATAATGATGAAACATGATCAACTGTTGTCTTCAATTGCATCGGCGGAGAGAATAATGATGAATGTAATTCATTTCAATCTTATTTTCATTTAGAATATTCATGTCAATTGGTTTTATTATTTGGTGCGTACGAATACTGTATTTTTGCGCTGCATACGAAACTTTGGGACCAAAACTGGTGATGATATATAAAATGGTGAGCATTTCTAGTATCCAAATAATATTGAATTTTCTTATTGGTTTTTATTATAGATGAAAGATACCTTTTCAATCTTTGTGTGTTTCATACTTGTTTTTCTATTCTCATTTTCGATAACTTCGTGGTCTCTGTTATCTACCAATAATCAAATCACTTGGTTTTATACAACCAATGGTTCGATGATCAATTTTACTGTATCGAATGAAAACAGAATACAACTTAGTTGGCAATTATTACGAGATATATTTAATTGGGGTATTTGGAAAGTGTTCGGTCAGGTAGCGGAGCCTTTCAAGAATAATGCTACCGACATGGACGTAATTAGTGGTACGATGATACACGTTTTCATTGGTACTATTGCTGAATAACATTTTTTCTATTTCCTTTAGAAAATGATGTTTATGGTACATTTGTTTTCTTGTATAGCGTTACTTTCGTAGTAATATCAAATGTACTTCTTTTGAATGTTCTGATCGCAATGTTCAAGTGAGTATAGAACAAACGGATAGCAGCTTTTGAAATATTTTTAATTTGGTGTCATCTAGTAAGAGAATTGAAGATGTATTTACAAAATCAACTACGATTTGGCGGTATCAGCGGTTCCAATTGGTTGAGGAATTCTGTGAAAAGGCTGTGTTACCTCCTCCATTCAGCATGATCTGTCACCTAGTGGATCTGGTGCGCTTCATAATCTCTCTAATACATTCTAAGAAAGGTATCATCTGTTTTGAGAACATATCTTGTAAAATATAATATATTATACGAATTTGATGACCATTTATCGATTTTAGATTCTAAGAATTTTGAAGGAAAAGACTTGTATCAGGTGAATGTTGAAAAGGAATATGCTGAAATGTATTGGAAATCTAAAGTATTCATCAAAAGTATTCAGTTCTCAACTGAACAAGCTTTGAAAGATTTGAAGGCAAAGTAAGTTACGTATTATACTATTACAGTAATATTCATTCAGTTATTTATACATTTTATTTAACCTTCCTTCCCCTCTACAAAAAAGACTACGGGACCTATATTATCCTTAAGCGGAAAATTTTTTCAAGGGATCGTGTATTATGATTCTTATATTTTGGCGATTTTTGCGAAACCTACGAGTAGTTTCAACTATTATAGGAATTAGATGCTCGAAAAACACCACTACATCTTACCAGAGTAATAAACAATATCGAGTAATTAAGACCAACAACTATATTATTTTAAAATTCTGTTATTTCTAGTTTCTGTTCAAAATATTATGTTCTTAAGCATTGTATAGCTCACATATATTTTTGAAAAAACTAATATCGAGTATGTGAAAAGTTTTGCGACATATTTTGTTTTACATATATTTCAACTTGAGAAGCTGATAAAGTCATGATTCTTTTATTAAAAGATGCACTGTGAGAAACTCTACAAAAACTGGATAAACAATTTCTTATTAACTAGTTCTGATAGTTTTCCCAAACTCAATATGAACAACCTCTGTGTTAGTTCTGTGTCTCCGCATGATAAAAATGCTTACAAGATTTTTTGTTTAGCAATAGGATATTTTCATACAACTTGTGCAGAAGGTTCGACGTTGAATCTTTCGAAAAAAGAATCAAGATTTTATCGTTTTTTCAAGTCGAAATATTTACAAAACAAGAAAGTTTTTCAAAGATTTTTATTATTAGTAGTACCATGTGAGTTTTTCGTTCTAAGTATGAAAAAAATCATTAGAACACGTCAATGGAGATTTGTTTATACAATTTTGTAGAGTTTTTCACCGCACATCTTTTCAAAACAAATCACGATTTTATTATTTTCTCCATCTCAAATATATGTAAATGGCACAAACATTTTGCAACATAACGTGCATCTCCACTATCAGTTATCGAAAAAAATCATCACAACAATACGATAGAGACATTCTAGATACTAGTTATGTAGAACATTCAACTAGGCATCTTTCAAAAGAAAAATGGGAAGACTTCATTGTTTTTCTCAAGTCGAGATATATGCAAAACAAAAAGTGATAATCACTTTGATTAAAAAGCTTTTAGAAACTTCCAGAATATTTCGGTCATCCAAAGTTTGGATACTGTTATGAGCCTTAGCAAAAAGCTAGCTTCCTCTTTTTCCCATATGAAAATTGATGCGATTCATGAGAACGATAATCTGTTATAATTTTTCATAACTGTAGTGTAAATTACATCAAAACATGATCAAACTACCATCTAACTATTAGAAATATTTATTTTGTGTCTTACTCTCTACATCAGTTTACCTACAACATTAATGTTAAGATCTGGCGAAGATACAATCAATATCTATACGAAAGTTATCTAGTTATTCGATTAATACTTAAATCGAATAGTAAGAACTATATTAAAATTTCGCGTAAGGAAAGAAGACCACAATAAAGACTAACAAGAAACAAAATCACATATTAGGAAAAAATGTTTGAAATCTACGAATAGAAACTAACATAAATTAATCGTTATGATCAATGTTTCTAAAAAAATATAACATTCTGCGTTAGTTTTATTAATATTATTAATATATTCATGAAATTGGATAAGTGGAACAATGGAATAGGTACTAATTCGAAATGAAATGATTCCATTGGAATAAAATGTTACAGCTTATAGTTTAACTCAAACGATAATAGTTAGTTGAAATCCTTCCGTTTATTCGAAATCTTTTGAAAAATAACTTTTCTACCTGTTTCAGAATATAATATAAATTTATAGCGATCAGAGTCGCATGAGTACTAGACTTTGGCGCCAGAATGACTATGCTGATAATTTTTTTTTTGAAGATTATAGAAAGAATTTTCACGAGTTTACAAGTTTGTACGTAGATTATAAAATTTTCAAATGAAACTCTTACCAATGGACACGTTTCGGAAGAAAAAAACTAATGAAAATCTTTAGTTCTCAAAAAAAAAACCTTGAATAAATAGGGGTTTTCTATCACATGGAACCGAATTTTTTACCTCCGGGGTCTTCTATTATGAGAGGATCTTGCAATAAGGTGGATGGGGAAGGGGAAAAAGGAAGGGAATATTTATTTATTTTTTTTAGAGTCAACAAAGGCTACGATCAACAAAAAGAAGGCTTTAAAAAACAGGAAGAAGGCTTTAAAAAGCAAGAAAAAGACTTTGAAAAACAAGGGGCAAACTTTTCAAACGTAAAGGTAAAGTGTTCATTTTAGGTTGCCATTTGACTATATGAAACCCAGTGTGAGCGCGTAAATTATATCCCGACAGCAACACACGAAATGCTATTCAGATAAAATAGTTTCATCTAAATGTATTTACCCATGAAATCATATTTGTTGCATTTTTATATAAACTTTCAAAACTTCTACTGAGATTTTACTGAAATCGAAGATGATCATAAAATATTAAGTGTCTCATCCAAATATTCTTGAAAGTCATGAATTGATTACAGTTTCCCCAATCAATTAAGGATATATAACAGCCCCTATAAGATTCATAAGTGATTGAACAATTAGAAAGTGATTAGTTAGACGTTGATAAATACAGTATAGATCCAGATATTGTAACTTCAAGTCTAAAAATATTTTTGTGTCATTCGAAATGTAGTCATTGGTAGAAAAGCATATGTAGTTTTCTTTTTATACATAGATGTAAAACATGAATAGAGATACTATACTGGAATTATGACTACAGCTGAATAGATAGATTACTAGGCAGTAAGTACTTAATACTGATTCTTGAAATTAGTTTTCATTGAAACTAAATAAAATTTTACTATTATACGAAGATTGCATACTTTATGTATTGGTCAATATAGTACCATGAGATACGTAAAATTTTCGGAGATTAAAAAAGGCATAAAATGCTTTAATTTCTATAAATTACTAGTTCGGTTTCTTACGGTTCTCTGAGATCTTTTGACTGCTGTAATAATTCGTGTATGGAAAAATTGAATTAAATAATATTGCTCCGAAAAATTATACACAGGCTTATTGAATTGGTTATAACAATATGTAACTCTAATTTTTACTTATCGAGAAATGGATACCACACGCTTGGGGTTTTCATCGATTATCTTTTGCTTTTTATTCTAGATTATTTTCTTGAGCTTATTATCTTTATCTATCATAATAGAACACTTTTTTCATGTTACAAAATACAGACTACTAACTTTAGAAATAATCATACAACTCGTGGATGGTGTATTGGCGTAAAGAAAGTCGTATCAACCTTGTGGTAGATTCAGAGGTCCAAAAAACATAATTTTATTGCGTAAACATCCATGCATTAATATACAAAGAATCTTCGAAATAGTTTCGTTCTACGTAGAAAAATTTTTCTACCTATGCTCATAAGAACCTCATAGAATTCTGTTTCTATTCGATCGTCAACGGTAGAATATCATATTGATTGTGATTCTTCTTCATGAAATCGATCAACACTAGATTGGAAGAAATATAGGAAATTTTTATCAATAAAAAGGAGTCTTGTTGAGGATGTATTGTTGCATGAACTCTTTCTAATGAAGCAGCATATTTCACACTGATTTGTTGACAATTTAATTCGAGTTATATTTGGTTACAAATAATTATACAGATCTTTGTATAATCTTTCAAGATCATATAAAATAATTTGATTTTTGATGAATGGTTTGTAAATAGTTCGAGATTCTCATAAAACAGTGAGAAATCGAGAAAAAGAGTTATAGAAACATACTCTTTCACCTCCTTTTCTAGCTTCGAGGAGCTCTACATGTGGTGAAGTACTCGACATAGTTTAAAAATCAATATATTAGAACTTTCGTTGATAACACGAATTCCATAGTGATTTTGATTGCAATCAGCTTCATACAAGAATAGCAGTAGGAATAGATTAAATCGAAATTGGTGTATCTATACATCTGAGTGCTGTTGAAGCAACTTGTCAACGAAAAGTCCTTAATATAATTACAGAAAAAGAGAATTTTTATTGCTAATAATGTTTGATTGTATTCTCTCTGTCTCAATTAAAGGCAACATGTGTCGAAATAATTAACACCTAATAATTATTGGGTTTGGTGTAGGGTCCTGCGGGAACGACTTTTTCCCGTGTTTTCCCGTCCCGTTTCCCGCGGGAATCGGGAACGGGAATTCCCGTGAGACCTTAGAAACGGGAATGCGGGAATTCTGGTGGACACTCCGGGAACGGGAACACGGGAACGGGAATTGTATTAAAAATTTCTGTTCCCGGCAAACCCTATGTCCGATTTCTGTTTGCATTAAAATCTGTTAATCTTACAGTATTCGATTTCCAATAACCATTTGAAATATAATTGAAAAGAGAACAAATATCAGTGAACAAAATCAGACAAGTTCATTCAAACATAGATTATGAGAATCACGATATTCTTTACCACCATCGTCGTCGTCGGCATCGAAGTTGGGATCATCAAGATTACATATATGTCAAACTTGAAACTTGAATTCAATTGAAATTTCAAGTTTCAACTGAAATTTCAAGTTTCAAGTTTCAATAGGTTTATGAGCCTGGAATCAGAAATTTACTTTTAATATACGGAATCTTGTATTGTGAGAAACATGATGTCGCTAAAAGCTAGTATCAAGTAGGCGTAGTGTTGATGAATGTGAATAATGAAATCATTGTAGCTATTCTCAAAGCATTACGGGAACGGGAATACGGAACGGGAACGAAACTTTTGTTACGGGAACGGGAATACGGGATCGGGAACGAAAATTTTTGTTACGGGAACGGGAACGCGGGAACGGGAACAAAAATTTTCAATACGGGAACGGGAACACGGGAACGGGAACCAAAAAAAGTTGTTCCCGCAGGTCTCTAGTTTGGTGAGCACACATATTGGGATAAATCCATGAGAAGTGTATCTCCATATGAAAATTTGTTTCTTAAACATATTTCAAATATTGGATTGCTTCTGGATCATCAATAGCCTGTAATCAATATGAAGACTGATATGTGTACCTATAATTTTAAGATTCAGATCTCTTTTGAAGGAACATCAGCAAATGCACAAAGTCTTTCACATTCTGAGAAGGTTTTATTTAAGAGCTCCTCAGCAACGAACTTTGTTATTTTTCATTCGTTTTCAACCAAAATGTCAGAGAATGTTAGCCTTGACTAGAACAGCTTATGCTTAAAATATCTTCCCCAAATCTCCGAGAACTTCATAAGTTCTAGTTAATTCATTAGTCTTTATGTGGACAAGGATTTCACAAAAATGATACGAGCTAACATGCCGGAGCGATTTCCAGGTTGTAGAGTGTCCGAAGGGCTAGATCGTAATATAGCCCGAATTTTGAGTATTTGTTCCTTTGCTTGTTAAAAATTCTTTTCACAAAACTTCTTGAATGCATGACCAAACAAGGTCACTGATCAAAACAAAGGACCTACGGTTCTTATTTCAACTAAAGAGAAATTTAAAAATCCGGCTCTATTATGACCTAGTCCTACATGTCTCCTGTATACTAAAACAAAAATTATCACTTCCATGCCGAGTCATTATGGAGAAAAAGCTTGCCCGCGTAAACTGCATGCGCGAAAAAGCTGATTTTGAGAAAAACGGAAAATAAGTATTAGAAATCGACTTTTCTGAAAATCATCTGATTTATATATCAATGTTCGAGACAAGCTATAAATTTATGATCTTCACGTTACTTATTGATTAGTATCAGTGATTGGACCAGTAAAAGTACACCAAGTAAAAGTACAAGTACTTTTTACTTAACCACTGTACTTTGTACCTTAATTCAAGTGTACTTTAGTACAATTTGTTGTACTCTTGTACTGGTACTGAGTACAACTGTATTTAAGTAATTTGTACTTTAGTACCGGTACTGAGTACAACTGTACTTAAGTAACTTGTACTTTAGTACCGGTACTAAGTACATTTGTACTCAGTATCGGTACTTAACGGACTCTATTCGAGTACAACTTCGTATATTGTTTTGACTAATATTTTTCATATTCTGATCTAATATTTTCGTAGTCCAATGACATCTTCAATAAAGTGAAATAGAACATAACACCATCATTATCATAGAATCTGGTAATCAGTATAAATTGAATAGAATACATGTTTTTTTAACTGATAGATGAATAATAATACATGAGGGATATAGAAGCTGAAAAATCATAAAACCTAAAACTTATTGGTGCATGAGACATGATCATAGCTTCAACGACTTGATCCTTAACCAAAATGCTAATTTGTAATTTTCTCTGAACAAAGCTTATTACTTTAGATAGATTTATTAATAAATCGCTATCTGGCGGGGATGTGGGTGCGACAGCGGATAAGCAAAACAACAGTACCCATCCCACATCCACATCTATACCTACATCCCACATCCACATCCACACCCACCTACACTCACATCCAAACCCACACACACACCATACACTCACCCACACCCACCCCCACCCACATCCTAGCCACGCACCCACACCCACTCCACACACACAAACCCCCACCCCACCCACATTCACACCCACACCCTCAATAGTTGATTTATCTAATAATTCTATTTGCTGCTTCTCATTGAACAATTTCTTTCAATTGTATTTATTCTGATAAATCCATGTTTTATTCTTATAGTCAAATGTATTTATAACTTAGAATTATTAGACCAGGAAGAAAGACTCTTTTTCAAGTAAATTTGTACTTATGTACTGCGTACTAAGTACAGGTTTACTTAAGTAAAGTGTACTGCAGTACCAGTACGAAGTACGAATATCTTAAAGTACCAAGTACTAAAGCATCAGTACAAAGTACACTTTTTAAGTAAAAAGTATATTTACCTGTACTTCAACATGTGTACTGGGTACTGGGGATTTTTAAGTAAAAAGTACAAAAAGTACCAAGTATTGTATTAAGTATCCAATCTCTGATTAGTATAGAAAAAAAAAAACTTTACGAAATGTTGATACAAAGAGAAAGCAACCAAAAAATCGAAAAAGCTTGGGAAAAACCCGTAAAAATTTCTCCAAAAATAGGACATTAGGAGCTAAGTTTCAGACAATAAGTTCGTCAAAATCAATTCACTTTTTGATAAACACAGATAATCTGAAAGAGGAGACTTCGATGCATCTTCTTATGATAAAGCTTCAATATCGACTCACCTCCGAAAACTTGAAATTTTTAAGGGGGGAAGCGCTTGAATAAATTTTATTTAAAAAATATTTTCATTTCGAAAAGATAGTAAGATGAAATTTAGCAGAAGTATTGTAAAATTCTAGAAACAGGTACAACTTATTAATAATTTTCCTACTTCTGAGTCATCTTTAGGAAGAATGCCCGTGTTGAATGTTCATGTACGGATTTTTTACTCTGTTGGCATCAACCGAACAGTTTGTTGCGTATGAAATTGTATATTCACTAGAGGTCATGCGTCGTGTTGAGTAATAATACTAGAACTTTTAGGTTTCGATTCGTCATGGGAGAAAAACACATACATGTAGTAAAAATAATAAAGAAAATCACCAGTCAATTTACTTTATAAAAGTCGAGTAATCACCTATTTCTTGAAAAGTGTTTATATATTCTTGAGCAGTTTGACATACATTGGTTAATCGTTCATTTTGCTAAAACAATCTCTTGTATAATTTCAACTTAGAACCTAATTTTATCTATATGTGTGCTTGATCGGAGTTTACTTCATAACTGTTGTCTTTTAAGATTTAGAATGAAAAGCTGTACCGCAGATATTTGCTAGTATCCTATCACTGGTAAGATCCTGAATTCGATAATAACAATACTAAACTGCATATGGTTGTGAAAAGTAGGCAGATCATTTTTTAAAACTCTTTTTCATGTAACGGAACAAAGAGAGCAATTCTATCCGTTTTGACCCTTTTTAGAAAAGATTTCAATTTTGCTCTTTATCTTAAAAGTGAATGTGAAAATATTTTTTCGGACAACAATAACGAATTTTGTTTCCTTATGTTTTACGCTAGTAATGCGAACGAAAATTAATAGTTTTTCATCTGAGATCATGACTATAATGTGGAACGTCTATAAATGGAGAGACGTGACGAGATCCTTAACGTTTGTCTCGGAAAAATATAGATTAATTTTTTTCATATTTTTTGATTTGAAAACATACAAGAAGTGCCGTCTCTAACCGAAACAGCACTGTTAGAATCTTCTCACACATACGCGTCATATCATGAGCAATATTTTGACACCCAGAAAAGAGCACATTTATTATTTTTTTACTAACGAAATCTTCACTTTAATTTATTTGCAGACTGAGATTCGAGACACGCAAGATCTGGTGAATAGAAGACTGAAGCTACAATGGGTATCGCAAGGACTTAAAATATCACAAATGAGTAAGTAGGAATCGACTTCAGCAATAGACTCTTATATAAAAGTATCTTTTTCACACATTTTGTAACTCTGCTGTGCAGAGAACATCCGAAAGTCTTAGAAGCAAAAGAAGTGTAACGAATTTTTTGAAAAGAGAAAAGAGAAATAAATCTCATTCTCTGCCTATCCTCTGGTTTATACAATAGTAAACCCATTATGCATTTATGCATTTCCTTTGGTTTTTATGCTTCTATTATTGTGGCAGTCGTATTACTTCGCTAATTTGACCACTGATAGCTAGTTCACATAGTTCATTTCAATCTGAAACGTTGAATGAATGTACAACTTGTTAGAAATCATTGTCTAGCGTTAACAATTTTTCTCGCACTTGAGTATAAGGCGTTGACGTTCAATACTATTGGAGGTCTTAGTGTAAAATTCTAATTGGATCAGGAACAAAATAAATACTTCTTTCCAAAGACAATAAAGGAAATTTTTCTTTTCCTTTGATTTATACAAATGCATTCATCCAGAAAATTTTATCATGCAATAATAATCTATATTTTTTAGTTTTCCGAGTAGAACAGGAGGAATCGATTTGTGTAAAATAATAGTGTCATACTCAATGTTTACTTATTGTATACTCTTTAAAAAAGAAATATTCTTGAGAGCCTTTGAAGCATTTCCAGTTTTATTAATACGTAAAGCTGTTTTAGGGTATTTGCGCATAGATCTCCGAGGATCGAAAGCCCAAATCACTCACCTAAAATTGACCATACTAACGTGATCAGCAAGTATACTTTACTACATCAAATAAAGTAAACCAGTCTTATAAGTGAATCCTTGAAAATGAGTCTATGCATACTCATAAGTGAAAGATGTTTTTTATTGTGTACTCAAAAAGTGAGTACACTCTAGAATCGGTCAGCGTGTCCGTCCGTCCGTTAACACGATAACTTTTGAAAGGAGAGTCCAATCGCGATGAAATTTTCTACACAGTTCAGTCTTAACAATATCTCGATCGAGTTCGAAGATGAGAAGGACCGGCCGAGCCGTTCCTGAGTTATTGCAAAAATACCCATTTTTCCCTACAGCTTTCTGTGGAAAAATGGACCCATCGCGACTTTCGTAAAAGACTTTTCCTATCATAGTCAATTAAAACCCCAACTATTACATACCATTCGATAGAGAATTTCAAGAACTACAAAATGATATATAAAACATAAAGAAACAAGAAGGTTGACTTACCTATGACAAGGATAATTAAAGAGAACTAGGTTATATTTTGGTCTACAATCTAATGGATCCACAAATAGAGCTTTATCTTCCGGTCACACTGATGATACTTCGAGGTTTTCAGATATGGAGAACTCGAATGTGTACTGCACTTCCATCGAAATACTATTAGTTGTGCAGTGACCAATAGAAATGAAGTTATAGGAAAAACGACTTTCTTAGGGTAAATCAAGGGAAAAAGTTCAGACTTGAGCTGTATTCGGTCCCATGTCCTATTGGTTTGGCAACGTGCAATAGAAATCAACATTTTAAATGGTAGATTTCACGGTATAATTTTGATATTCAGACAGTCTAGGATGATTGATTTGTATGATTCACTTTTTGAAGTACACATAACTCTCGGATTTAAATCCGAAGTTTCCGCAGTTATTTTCTATAAGAAAGAAAAAATAAATAAAATAATTCCATTTCTTTCTCTTGACTTTAATTTACCAGAAATCTTCATATAACAAATTCTTCGAAAGTTTGACATTAAATAACTAATACTTTCTCTCGTGTATGAGAGACAAAAAATCTCTTCAATAACGACGTTTCTTATTTTTTCTCTTTTCTTCATTGTAGTTATTCCTAATATTCCAATCGATGCTCGTTGGTCACCGAATGGAAAGACCGTTGCTGGAGGGAATCGATCGGGTGATGCCACAAATCAACTCAACCGCCCTCATGGTCTCTTCGTTGATGATGATCAAACGATGATCATTGCTGACTACGTGAATAATCGTATCGTCCAATGGAAGATGGATGATAAGAATGGACAAGTTGTAGCTGGAGCAAAGGGCTACGGAAATCGAATGGATCAATTGGATAGTCCAACTGATGTGCTGATCGACAAAGAGATTGATAGTCTCATTATCTGCGATTGGCGGAATCGACGAGTTGTACGATGGTCTCGTCGTAGTGGTACAACTGAAGGAGAAATTCTCGTTGATAACATCACTTCTTGGGGATTGTTCATGGATGATCAGAGATATCTCTATGTCTCTGACATCGAAAAACATGAAGTAAGACGATATCAAATAGGAGACAAGAAAGGAATTATCGTGGCTGGTGGAAATGGAAAAGGTGCTGATCTCAGTCAACTCAACTACCCAACCTACATCTTTGTCGATCAACAACAGAGTGTCTACGTATCAGACAACGGAAATCATCGCGTAATGAAATGGAATAAAGATGCAAAAGAAGGCATTGTCGTTGCTGGAGGTCAAGGTGAAGGGGATGCTTTGACACAATTGTCTTGTCCTATGGGACTCTTCGTCGATGCGTTGGATACCATCTATGTAGCAGATTACCGTAATCATCGAGTAATGCGTTGGATTAAAGGAGCAAAACAGGGTACTATCATTGTGGGTGGAAATGGTGGAGGAAAAGGAGCAAATCAGTTCAATTGGCCTCGTGGTTTGTCTTTCGATCGACTAGGCAATCTCTATATTGGCGATCATGATAATGATCGTGTTCAATTTTTTTCAATTCAATAAATTGCATTCGAATCGAAAGAATTGTTTCTTTTTTGTGTTTTTATTCACGCGCGCGCGCGACCAGGAACCACCCTGGTGGAGCCATGGCGACCGTAATGGTCGTACACGCGCGGGAAGACTCATATCATTCACATGTGCCCACACGGTAACATGTGTCAGTGAGCCTGGGACCCCGTCGTGCTGCCATGGACACCAATACAGTTCCTGGCCAGTGTTTAACGTCTAACCTGAGATGATGATCTGGGTGTGGGTGTGGATGTGGGTGTGGGTGCGGGGTGTGGGGTGTGGATGTGGGTGTGGGTGTGGGTGGGTGTGGGTGCGGGGTGTGGGTGTGGGTGTGGGTGCGGGGTGTGGGTGTGGGTATGGGTGTGGGTGTGCGGGTGCGGGTGTGGGTGGGTGTGGGTGGGTGTGGGCGTGGGTGTGAGTGTGGATGTGGGTGTGGGTGTGGTTGTGGTTGTTAGCCATTGAAGTAATCATACTGGCACCATCCCACACCCACCGAATACAGATATATATCACCTCGTATTTTTGCTTTATACGAAAATTATTCATGTGAAGTAGAGAATTGTTTGTCAATATGTCATGATTGAAAACAACGAGAGGTTCAATTGTTGAATCGTTCGAATGAACACTTCTGGTTCGATTAATAATTGAAAAATATCTTCTAAATTTTCATCAGTCATCCATGACTTCATTTTAAACTAATCAACTTTATATACTTATGTGTTTTTTTTCAAGTTTTTCGATTACATAAATAGATATTGCTGCTCTATGACTGTCGTTTTCATTTCAACGACGAATCTAAGGATAAATAATTCTTAAATCGTTGCAAGGTAATTATGCTTTGCGGTGTGTTTCAATCTGTTTAAAATATTTTTCTGCGTATCGAGAGAAAACGACCTTGCCTTTTTTCTCACATTTGCTTGTTTAACATCAACTTATTCAAAAAGTCCATTTCTTGCTTCGAAATAATCCAGTCGAATATTTATTCAAGTATAACTATGCTTCTTCAATTTCATTTTCATCTGCTATAAAATTCATGCTTTCAAAACGAATGACTTGAATTTATGGAAATAAATTATTCACGAAGCTTTTTTAGAGCTAGTAGCACTTTCAGAGATTCTGTTAGTTATAAGTTGTTTTGATCATTCTTCTTGTTTTTTTTTAGACGAATAAGACACACTGAGTATTTTTAAATTCAAAAACAAATCAACATCGGAGATCATCAAATATGAATTTACAAACTCATGCACTCTTGAATTTTCTCCATTTCTTAAATCAACAGAACGTTGGCGTAAAACGAAATGATTCTTTCTCCAGTAAACAAATTGTTAAATAAACATTACTCGATGGATTTAATACCGATGCACATTTAAGTTTCAATTTTCAATAATCATCGGTGGTGAAAGAAGCAAAACAATATGTTTTTGTTGATTATCGCAGTATTACTCGGCTCCGCTTCCGTTATTCATGGTAAACATTGAATTCATAGTTTTTCTTTCCCATTGAATGAAGACTATTTCTATTCCATAGGTCAAACATTAAAATACTCATCGAGTTGTACAGTTGACTTATGCTCGAATAATTCTACATCAAATATTGGTTGTTCATCATCACCAATCTGCTATCAATTCAAAACATCAAACAGTACAATCCTATGTGCACCTCAAGTCGTTTGTTCTCTTTTTGATGCATGTATAAGTAGTACAAGATGTGCAACTAATAACAGTGTTTGTGTTATCAATAGTTGCTGTTCAACACCAATATGTATGCCGGTAGCACTGTCCAGTAGGGGTGGCACTTTCACTTTCTTTTTACTTTCAAAAAGGAAAGGAAAGGAAAGCTTTACTTTCCTTTCTTTTAGGAAAGGAAAGTTTTTACTTTCCTTTCCTAAAAGAAAGGAAAGTTGAAAGAAAGTTAACTTTCCTTTCCTAAAAGAAAGGAAAGGAAAGTGAAACCTTTAGGCCTTCAAGTCCTATATAATGAGGGTACTCCTGGGTCCCCAAGTCCTATATAATGGGGTACCCTTAGGTCCTTAAGTCCTATATAATGAGGGTACCCTTAGGTCCTTAAGTCCTATATAATGGGGGTACCCTTAGGTCCTCAAGTCCTATATAATGAGGGTACTCTTGGGTCCTTAAGTCCTATATAATGAGGGTACCCCTAGATCCTCAAGTCCTATATAATGGGGGTACCCATAGGTCCTCAAGTGTTATATAATGAGGGTACCTACAGGTCCTCTAGGAGTACCATATAGGAGTGCCCGTAGGTCCTCAACAGCTGTGTTATAGAGGTTTCCGTTTGGTACTCCTATATAATAGGTCTTGAGGACCTATGGGTACCACTGTGTAACAGCCCTTCAGGACCCATGTGTACCCTCATTATATAAGACTTGAGGACCTAAGGTACCCCACAGAAAGAGCTTGATAAGAAAATCCAAAAGAAGGTGAAAGAAAGTAAAAAGAAAGTAAAAGAAAGTAGAAAGAAAGTAGAAAGAAAGTAGAAAGAAAGTGAAAAGTGAAAAGAAAGTAGAGAGAAGGTAGAAAGAAAGTTTTAAAAAGTATAAATAAGAGAAAAGATAATGTTGCAAAGCAAAATCGCTTAAGGGAGACCCCTTCTCAGAAATTTATTTTCGTTTTAGATTATCCAATCTTGATGAAATTTTGAGGAAAGATGTATACCGATTCAGGCACATCACAGTAAAAATTCGAGCTCGATATATTGAGCCGACGAGTAGTTAGCTTATGATTATGGATGTGTCTGTCTGTCCCAAATTTCTCCGCCGCTTCAAATGCTAGGAAGTTCGGATCGGTTTTAAAGTGTAGGCAAGATCTGAGGCTACAACTTAACAGAATTCGATTTTTAATTCGCTTCTAATTTGCATTTTTTGACAGCTGTTTCGGTAAAATACCGAAAAATCTTCGGGCTCCAGATATAGAACGGGTAGCGATTAGTAAAAATTAAAGGAACGATCAAAAAATCAGGATCTGTTATGTTGTAGAACCAGACCTTGGCTACATTTTCAAACCAACCCGAACTTTCTAGTATTTAAAGCGGCGGAGAAATTTGGAATAGACAGACACATCCATAATCTTAAGCTAACTGCCTGTAGACTCAGTGTATCGAGCTCGAATTTTTACTGTGATGTGCCTGAATCGGTATACATCTTTCCTCAAAATTTCATCAAGATTGGATAATCTAAAACGAAAATAAATTTCTGAGGAGGGATCTCCCTTAAGCGATTTTGCTTGTCAACATTATCTTTTCTCTTATTTATACTTTTTAAAACTTTCTTTCTACCTTCTCTCTACTTTCTTTTCACTTTCTTTTACTTTCTTTTTACTTTTTTGTGTACTCAAAAAGTGAGTACACTACTAAAATCGGTCAGTGTG